>ML218735.1:9400-28145 GCA_004785975.1 Popillia japonica
AGAGTAGGGGTGGAGAGATCGGGCTTTTATTCGTATGTTGGATGCATCACCCATACATACGTACGCATACCTAAGTGGCATCGCTGCAATATGTTCCTCTTTATTTAACGCCGTACTGCTTGTGACATCTATCCTTTTCCTAGCATCCTAATTAAAAATTTACGTTTACTGTACGTATTTGGAGATGTTCAATTTTTTATATCTGTAGAAACGACTATGCGTCGGCTGGCTCCATCAGCTAGAATTGAATTAACAAATGGTAAATGACCACATTGCTCATGAAGCATCTAAAGGAAAAAGTGATCAAGAAATGGATTACAAAATCAAAAAAATGTTCGATTTTCAAAATGTACTTTTGAGGAATTCTAGAGCTAAAAGAAAGACAACAAGAAAATTACATTATAGCTACAGATATTCTTAAAGAAAAAGGAGACTCAAGAGGGAGTAGAAAAATTTCTTTCTAGAAATGAACTACAGAATCATTAAAATGTTCAAATTCTAAAGCACCACTGAGAAAGTCTGGTGCCAAAATGGAGACAATAAAAAAGATACATTATCGTTAGAAGATATTCTTAAAGAAGAAATGTTTCTAGGAAATGGATTACAAAATCATTGGTGCTAAAATGGAGACAACAAGAAAGATACTTAGTAGTTACGGATATTCTTGAAGAACGGCGGTGGAGGAAACTGAAGAGGAAGTAAAGAGAGCACAGTACTGATAGTGAGGAATTAGAAATTTTGGCCAGTAGTTTATGAAGGAATATTAGAAGTAGGTGGTTGGATCTCAAACCAAAGAAGTGTCACAAAGTATAACCAGTTTTCTTCTAACAGGGATTATTAAGAAAAAAACAGTATAACATTCAGGAGCATTCCTTGATCAGAAGCCAAAAATTGTTTAGACAACATTATCAAAAAACTTGCAATGATGTTTTGACGACATCCAAAGATCTTGCAGAAAGTCTGGAGACTCAAACACTAGAATGGTGGTATTATTAAATCGCAATAAATCTTATGGTTATTTGAGCTATAACAGCTAAAAACTAAACCAAACTAATTTGCAGAAATTGCAACGACTAATTTATTTGATCAACCATTAAGAATAAGATATTAGAATCATATATTTGGCCGAATATATTTTGCAGTCTACAACCTTTTCAACCCTTTTGGCACAGCTGTGCTAAAGACCGAAACGGGAAAATCAAGTTTTCTATGTGAAGACCTAGCTGGCTTGAATATTGTGTAAGTTTAAAAACAGCTGAACCTAATATGGCCAGCACTGATTTCAAACCGAGGTTTTGGAAGCACTGAATGCACTTACTCTTGAAATTAAAATTAGAATCGATAGTAACAGGTTGGTCAACAATAAGACGAATCAAGTTGTAACAGTACTCAACTATTTTATTTGCAAAACAGCAAATTGCCAACAATGATTTGGAAAGTTTGGAATTTGGTCAAAATGTTGTGAAACTCTTTATATAATAGAGAACAAAAAGCTAAACTTGTCAAAAAAAAAACAATTTAGGAATAAATTGTTGAAGAATGAAAGCATAAAAGGACGTAAACTTAAGTGCTATCAAAGATGTCATAGATCGGAAGCAAGAGGTCACTCACTGCTTGTCAAGTTAGCTCCAACTTCAACCAATGAAGACCATCAAGTGCTCATTGCCATCTACATAAGTGGATGACGCCACCATAGCAAGAACTTCCCAAGATGGCGGCTTAGCTCGATCAAGTACAGTTGGATCAAATTAGTTCAGGTCGTTTGAAGATTAATCCACGAAAAACGCAAGCTAGATTAAAAAAGTTTTGTCCTATGGATGAAAATCCAATGGAACGTGAAGATCGAATACCTGGGGATGATTCTAGACAAAAAGCTAACTTTTCCCGAGCATTTAAATAGAGCTAGAAGGAAAACCATTTACCTTACTCTAGCTACCCACAGACTTAATCCTAAATCAGAAATGATGGAGATGAGCACTCTTGACACAAAAAAATTCTGTGCCCTAGGAACGGAAATCCAAAGGAACGCGAAGATCGAATAGGTTGGGGATGATTTTGCAAAGAAAACTGATTTTTGCCGAGCACTTAAGTAGAGATGAAAGGAGAGCCATTTACCTTAATCTAGCTACCCACAGACTTAATCCTAAACCGGAAATGATGGAGATGAGCACTCTTGACGCAAAAAAATTGTGTGCCCTAAGAGCGGAAATCCAAAGGAAAGCGAAAATCGAATAGGTTGGGGATGATTTTGCTAAGAAAACTGATTTTTGCCGAGCACTTACTTAAATAGAGATAGAAGGAGAGCCATTTACTTTAATCTCGCTACCCACAGACTTAATCCTAAACTGGAAATGATGGAGATGAGCACTCTTGGCTCAAAAAAAAAATCTGTGCCCTAAGAGCGGAAATCCAAAGCAACGCGAAAATCGAATAGGTTGAGGATGATTTTACAAAGAAAACTGACTTTTGCCGAGCATTTAGGTTGAGATAGTAACAGGGCCATTTATCTTATTCTAGCTAACGACAGATTTAATTCCAAAGCGGACGCAATGCTGAACGAAACACACACTAACTTTTGCCACTTCAACTTAGATCACGACAACTCCAAGCAATGTCCTTCTCCTAGTGGGAATACAAAATTTTGTCCTGCCATTAATATTTCGGCCACCCAAATGAGCCTCGCTAACTATCCTCCGAGACAGGTTTAAGACGTGAACGACTGCGCAATAGCATGAAAATCAAGGGGACCACCACGAAAACATGCCCATTAGCCCATTGAATAAATAAGACCCAAATAGTAATTCCATTTTCAGTTTTCGGATTCCAGACATCCAATAATGAAGAAAATTCAGGAAGAAGGCACCAAGTTACCCACGATTGCGAAAATCGAGGACCACTAAAAGAATATGCCAAGAAGAAGTGAAGTTAGAAGCTAGAAGCATCCAACAGATTGTCCCTACAACATTCGAGTAAGCCTCTAAAAGCTCCAACTCCAAAGTTCAGACTTTTAGAAAACTATTTTTCCAGCTGTGATTAATTACATCAGCTCAAGGACAACAAGATTTTCATGATTTGTGCCAATACTCTTTCTGAATTTTGGGAATTCATTCCTTTTTTGAACAATTCTAATCCATCTAATTCCAGGAATGAATGATTCCATCCAAGATTGCCTCCGAAATTTATAATTTTTTTCCAAGAACATTTTTGGAGCCAATCGCATGAAGCAGGCCCCAAATTAATTAATACTTACTACAAGTTATTTTTAACCAAAACGCGTACGTAATTTTGATTGATTTCCAAAAATATTCATTATTGGCACCAGATCTCGACTTATCTTTTTCAGGCGATCCCGACCTTTTTTTTTTCATCCTAGGTAGTACCTATATTTTCCTTCCCACCTAAAAATACCATCTCTAAAAATATCATCTCGTTTCTTTCAACGCCTCCAGTGCTACATGCATGTTGTACACGGGAGTTACGACAATCCGCTCCGACCCATCAACGGCCATCACAAAGGCTTCGTTAAAATCGCATACTTCAACGGTCTCGCAAAGCTTTTCGTCAATAACCGTGTCCCTCTCTCTACATAACAGCCATCCCTCCTGTACCGTTGTCATCCGCCACGTATTTGCTTATAGCAGCCAACGGTAGCGATATTATCTTGGATACGTCATCGTGTTCTTTGAAGGCTTCCACATTGTGTCGTCCTTAGAATGTACGGATGTTATGTAACGTAACGATTTAAAAGCTGAGTCTGGGGATGATTTTCTATGGAATTTAAGAGGATACAAAAATATATATACATATGTTGGAGGAATAGTTAAATAATGCTTCGATCGGGCATCTATATTCAGTACTTCTTTCAATTCAATCAATTAAATACTGATACTTATTAAGGGGATTGCTCGATATCTCATTGAAAACTAGCTAATTAGAAGCATATGCCGCAAAAAGACGTCTCGTCTAGATGTAGACTTTATAAGGAGCAAGAAACGAAGAGGATACTACAACCTTGTCCTCTAATAGTCATTTCAACACACTAACTTACGTACGCCTACCACCACCACCACCACAACATCGATCTTTTTTTTTATATAAAACATGTGCTTCGAACCGGAAAACAGAAACGGAGAGGCGAAGAAAAAAGCCGAAGATAAAAGAAAAATACTGGAGAAGCGTCGCAGACGAGCTAACCTATCGTATAGCTTGTTATCTTCGGTCCTAATACGGTATCTCCGCGTATTGGTAAATTCATTAGCTTATCGACGGAAGAAGTCGATGTAATGAGAGAGCTTAAAGAAAGAAAAGCAGTTCTGTAGACCTTTGCGTAACACGGGAGATATATAATCTTGTAGATTTCTTGGTATTCTCCTGCATGTGCTGTTTTTTTTCTTCTCGTTTGTATAGAATATCAGAAAATTTTCTAATTCTAATCCTTTATGGCTTAATTAACCGATTCATTATATATAAGATGCAATTGAATTAGAGGGCATTTTACGTGGCTTGGGCATGGTAAATAGCTGGGCTTGATTTTGGGTAACCATTAGGGCTATCTAATCATGGAGGCCTAAAGGAAAAGTGTTATTTTGTTTGACGGATCCATCACACGTCAAGTCATCAGCTACAGTTTTGACGTGTGACAGTAAAGATTCAAATTTCCACTCTTGGAAGCCTATTAGAATTTACGATATGTCCACTGAACATAAATGGGGAAAGCATTTATTTTTACCAACCTCTGGTATCTATCTGGGCTATGAGCGCAGATATACAGTAAACGTAAATTTTAACTTAGGGTCGGGAGCTCACTTCAATGCACGTAGTTGCCAGCTTTAGCGAAAGATAGAGAGTAGGGGTGGAGAGATCGGGCTTTTATTCGCATGTTGGATGCATCACCCATACATACGTACGCATACCTAAGTGGCATCGCTGCAATATGTTCCTCTTTATTTAACGAGGTACTGCTTGTGACACCTATCCTTCTCCTAGCATCCTAATTAAAAATTTACGTTTATTGTATGTATTTGGAGATTTTCAATTTTTTATATCTGTAGAAACGACTATGCGAATGCTGGCTCCATCAGCTAGAATTGAATTATCAAATGGTAAATGACCACATAGCTCATGAAGCATCTAAAGGAAAAATTGATCAAGAAATGGATCACAAAATCCAAAAAATGTTGGATTTTCAAAAGTACTTCTGAGGAATTCTGGAGCTAAACGAGAGACAACAAGAAAATTACATTATAGCTACAGATATTCTTAAAGAAAAAGGAGACTCCTCAAGAGAGAGCAGAAAATTTTCTTTAAGGAAATGAACTACAGAATCATTAAAATGTTCAAATTCTAAAAGCACCACTGAGAAAGTCTGGTGCCAAAATGGAGACAATAAAAAAGATACATTATCGTTAAAAGATATTCTTAAAAAAGAAATTTTTCTAGGAAATGGATTACAAAATCATCTGATGCTAAAATGGAGACAACAAGAAAGATACTTCGTAGTTGCGGATATTCTTGAAGAAAGGCGGTGGAGGAAACTGAAGAGGAAGTAGAGAGAGCACAGTACTGATAATGACGAATTAGAAATTTTGGCCAGTAGCTTATGAAGGAATATTAGAAGTAGGTGGTTGTATCTCAAACCAAAGAAGTGTCACAAAATATAACCAGTTTTCTTCTAACAGGGATTATTAATAAAAAAAAACAGTATATCATCCAGGAGCATTCCTTGATTAGAAGCCAAGATTTTTTTAGACAACATTATCAAAAAACTTGCAATGACGTTTTGACGACATCCAAAGATCTTTCAGAAAGTCTGGAGACTCAAACGCTAGAATGGTTACATTATTAAATCGCAATAAATCTTATGGTTACTTGGACTATCATAGCTAAAAACTAAAGTAAACTAATTTGCAGAAATTGCAACGACTAATCTATTTGGTCAACCATTAAGAATAAGATATTAGAATCAAATATTTGGGCGAATAATTCACGAACCACCATTTATAATAGCATTATTTGCTAATGGACAGTAGAATTTGAGTTGATGTGAAAGAAAAGGAAAAAGCTTGAGCATAACCAATCATTCCCTGGGCAAGGTCATCCAAACAGCTACAATACTATTTCGGACATAAAAAAAGATTCTTTTTTTAAATCTGGACTACACAAATACTACAATCACCTGCGGTATGATTGCCAAAAGCTAGCACAAACAAATCTATCATGACTATCATGAAGCCTTCCTACTGGGCTCCAATCCAATGATTCTAAATGTGCAAGTCAGATGGTGGAAAAATTGATGAGACCAATAAAAGTTAAAATGCCAATTTAATCAAATCAACCCCCACTGCAATCGCATAGGAAGCTTGTACAAGCTCAGCACACCAATCGAACATGCCAGATAGTTACATATTTATAACTATTTAATAATAATAATAATAATAATAATAATAATAATAATAATAATAATAATAATAATAATAGTCTTTATTTACCCACAAAATCAACATGAAACATACCTGTATAAACATATAGACAGTAAAAAAGAAAGAAAAAAAAAAAGAAGAAAAACAGTAAAGTATTTTGATGGGTGAAACCCCAAGGGGAAGTTCAGATGTATGCCAAGGCAGTACCCTGCTTTTACACTTTACCCTTGATTATATCAATATAAATTTAAAGAAAGTAAAGTGAATGCCTAACTCTAATCTAATTTTAACCTAAACCTACGTGTGTGAAAGTAGTTGTGCCACCACCAATAACAAAAAATACATATATGTTTATATATAGACCCATACTCAGGCAAATCAGACAAATATACAATACAAAAGTTAAACTGATTTATGCAGTAGCAGACAGCATCAATTTTATAGCGCAAAACTATCAAAGAAGCAGTTTCTACAAATGCTCGGTCACCCTGCATGTATTTGCTTATACAATAGCAGCTTACGAACTTCATATTTAAAGCTGTTATAACTACAACCCTTAACAGAGAGTGGAACAGCATTATATAGAGAGTACACATTATAGGAATAACTTCTCTCAAATAAGGCCGTTTTATGAAGAGGTGGAGTTATGAGCAATTATGTTACGTAATTTTCTACTATGTACGTCTGTCCTGTAAACAATTTTATTAAAGAGGTAGCTGGGTACTTTGTTATTAATTATTTTATAAAATAAACACAGCGTATGAGTTAATCTGCGATTGTACATATTTAACCAGTTTAAAGAGACAAGCTTGTGGCTAATATGCTCATATTTCCGTATCCCGTAGATCAGTCGTACACATGAATTCTGTACTCTCTGTATTCTTGAAGCTGTAACAACGTCCAAGCATGGGCCATACAACGCAGAGCAAAACGAAAAATGTGATAGTACCAAAGAATTGCAAAGAACTATTTTGGAACGTTGCCCGAGGTAGGCGCGATGAGGATATATCAACTTAAGGTTAAGATATGCTTTACTTATGCAGTTAGATATATGTGATCGAAAACGCAATTGTGTATCAAGGTTTACACCCAGATTGCGAAAATTGTTACAGACTTCAATTTTCGTGTTATTTATTTTGCATTCGTATCTATTTATGAAGTTTAAACATTCATTCTTATTCCCAAAAATCATCATAGCGGATTTACTCGGATTTAAACTCAAGGAGTGCCTGGAAGAAACTTTATAAAGACTATCCAAGTCAGCATTGATTTTCTGAACAGCAATCGCACCCTCCTCCGGAGCAAAGTCAAGATATAATTGCGTATCGTCAGCATACATGTGCATATGGCAGTGATTCAATTGGTTTTGAAAATCACTAACGTATATGTTAAAAAGCGTGGGACCCAAAACAGACCCTTGCGGAACGCCTCTAATAATTGTACGAGGATTAGATAAATTAGAGTACAACATAACTCGCTGAGATCGGCCATTGAGATAACTGCGAATTAAATCTACAGCTCCTCCGGCGAAGCCAAAATAGTGCAACTTGGACAGTAGCATGTCATGTGATATGGTATCAAAAGCCTTTGAGTAATCGAGCAAGGTTAGAGCCGTCAATCTACCCTTGTCTACAGCTGTAATAATGTCGTCAGTGATGTTTAAAAGCGCTGTTTCGCAACTGTGGCCAGCTCTGAATCCTGATTGACAACTAGGAAGAATTGTCTCTTTAGATAGAAAGTTATTAATTTGATGACACATTACCTTTTCCATGATTTTCGAGAACACAGGTAAGATACTGATTGGTCTTAAATCAGAGTAACTTTCAGGACAACTTTTCTTGGGTGCAGGTATAATTAATGCCTCTTTCCATGAAGCAGGAAAATAACTATCAAGCAGAACAGAGTTAATAATGTGGGTAAGATAAGGAATAATTACGGGACAACACAGATCAATCATATTCATATTGATACCATCATATCCTGAAGCACTGGATCTGATACTTCGCAGAAAACCTAAGACTTCGTTCTCGGTAAGAGTACTAAAGTAAAATTTCTTGGAGACACTATCAAGTCTGTTACAATTATAAAAGAGGATTAAATTTTCATCTATTGTAGAATTAGGTAATTTATCTATAAAAAAGTTATTAATTTCATTAGGCTTCTGAAGAGTCTCTGGAATAACCCTGCCACGTACTTCAACAATACCTAAGCGTCTAAACTCACGCCAAAGCTTCCTGCCATTGTTGCGGTTCACCATATACTCAAAGTACGCCTTCTTTTCATTGCGAACGCTCAGTGTAGTCAGATTTCTCAATGTTTTATAATATTGCCAGTGTGCAGCCTGTTTAGTTCGTTTGAAACGCCGTTTAGCTTTATCTCTCATTGACATCATTAATTTGACAGTTTCGGTAATCCACGGTGCTTTACCTTTCGTGATTTTAATAGTTTTAAATGGTGCAAAGATATTGTACAAATTTATTATACCGTTGTTGAGAATACTAATTTTTTCTTCGATACTTTCAGCATAAAGTATATTGTGAAAGGGTACGCTATCGAGCAGCTTTCGAAACTCCTCATAATTGAACTGACTATAGTCGCGTATCGTTTTGTAGATTGGTTTGATAACAGGCTTATGTAGATTAAGAGATTTAGCATCTTCGAGAAGGAGAGGCAAGAAAACCCTAATGCGGGGATTTCCAGAAAAGGAAATTATATAGCAAACAAACGTCAAAAACCTTGTTGACTTCCCTAAAATCCAATTGAGGAAGCTATACCACCAGTGAAGAGCAAACGAAGTTGCTTCGTCGAGAACAAAACCCATCAAGAGATGAAGACAGTTTTTGCGAGATTGGAACATTGTACCAAATTGCAAAACAGCATTTTTACTGACACTAAAGCTTAAGCATTTAGGTCTTGTACGATTCGTTAGTGCAAAATGGAAAATGGTTCAGACCAGAAGGCTGAAATCAAAATGGCGTAGACTCAAATTGGTACAACCTTAAATATGCTATCTATCATGAGAAAACTAGTTCTAAAATTAAAAAAAAAATAGAACTTACTCTTGTCTAATCATACACTAACTGAACTCGTATCTCTCACCTGAAACAAAAAGAAATTATTAGCAATATGAAAGCAACAATAATTTAAGATTAAAAGTAATTTACTACACCCACTCCCCACCACCGTACAAGAAATCACACACCTGCAATCAATTTCTGATTACAACCCAAAAAGAAAACACACCTCTTACATAAATTAATATTCAGGTATATCTGGAACACCCAAATCTTTATTGGTAATTCTGCGAACGTTTAAAAAAAGATCAAGACCCATTAGCAAGGGCACCAGCGTCGACTCCGCATCTACCGTGCCCCCATAAACAATAAAAACAGCTGGCTTACGTTCCAACGTATAATTATCGGAACCTCTTTATATGGTAATTTAATCAAGCGAAGTGCTACTGGTATTTACCGTAGGGTCGTCGCCGAGGTATCAGTGTGGTACAACGGTTGGTAGGTATTCTAGTAGTACTACGTACGTATGTATGTACGAGGGGCGGGGCGGAGTGTACGCGTCTAATTGAACATTTTCGTGCTTAACATACAAAATCTCCCGCGAGATAATTTTTAAGATGGAACGCACGCGTGCATGTCGTGCAGTGTAGTTGCGTTTATGGACAAGCGTAAATGGTGCATGTGCTGCACCTTGCGGTATAACTAATGGATTTAATAATCTATGTACATAGATATAATTCAGGAATATTTTCCTCGGTTCGTATTTTATTTAAAATTTGTGAGACTACTTGTGGTTAAGATGGTTCAGATTCCAGAAATTTGGTGGCCAAATTTGGAAACTTATAATGGAAATCATATGAATCAGAATGCCCAATTTTATCATTTTTTGGAGCTTAGTTTTGACAATAAATTGAAGACAATCACCACTAGGAGAAATGAAGAAACTATCAAGTATGTACATAATTTCTCCATGGGTAGAAGACCTCAAAACGCAAATTGAGCAACCAGCTGAGTTAATGTGCTCCCATGTTATCCTAGTCCTCTTGAGTTAGTTGGCTTGAAGAATAAATCTCTCTCTCAGTAAGTGTAGTGCCTAAATGTGAATTCAAATCTGAAACTACCATGGGAACTCTCTTACGTCCGTTCAAGGCCTACCAATTCTCATTTATTAGCATCTTTTCCCAAGAACCCACTTACGAGATCCCAACACTGCATCCGAATCAAACTTGAAAGCCTGAAGTACCATTGCAGGACAATTTGGACAAAATTAGAACACCTAAGGCGCAAGTTAGGGGCGGCAATTTTGACATTATGATCGCCTGGTGGGGCTCATCCGGAGTGATCCAAAACTTTGAACTGGCAAACACTTTGGAGATAACCCATTCCTCCTAGAAATTTCCCAAAAGATATCAGAATATGGAACTAAATGATCTCAATCTGTACATTTACTACCATCACCACACTGATGGGGGCAAAGAAGTCCAAAACACCTATCTATGTGTCAGGACTAAACTTCGTTTACTGCACTTTGTGTTTTATGCGTGTGTTACTACAAAATCCTTTTGCACTCTAGTAGTTGAAGAATTTTCCATAAAAATCTCAAAAGAGTCTGTCTAAGATTCTGCCAAAGAGACTTGATAAATGGAAGCTGCAGTAGAAACCTCAAATTGGATCAAATTCCACAAGCTGCAACTCACTTCTTGCTAAACTCTTCTGTTTTTCTTTGTTTGTTGCAAAGCTTAATATCTTCGTTAGTGTGATTATAATCTCCAATGAAAGAGGAAAAAATATGACATACAACATGGTTGAACTCTAATCAGATAACATCTGGTCGGATCTACCAATCTGGTGGAACTACCCCTTATGGGCGTTCAAGTGAGATGGAAGCAAGTTGTCGAGCCAGCCAAAATAAAGTCTAGATTGTAGTGCTAGGAGAAGAAGTCCAAAAATGCAAATTATGACATCAAAATCTTGAAGACCCACCGAATTCAGTAGTAAGTGATTATTTTTGTTAGCAGATGAACCTCCAATGAAATCTCTAGATGCAACATTAGAGGCGTTGGGTAGATAGACTCTCCAGGCAAACGTCTACTAAGTCCACCACCAACCCCCTGCATCCCTTGAAGTAGCTTTGCAGCAGCTCCTCTGCTTTTTAGGTGGTACAGCTTTGAAACACCCAACCTATTTTCAAAGCCAGATCAATACATTTTATAAGCTTCAACTGCTCCAACAAGAAGACTTCTCTGTTCAAAATGCTGGAAATACTTGTTTTCGTATATTTCTGAACATAAATGTATCAATTTAGAACAGATTATCCAGTCCTTAAACTTTCCCTTGTCTATGCTTCACCAAAAAAATACACCCATCTGGTAAACAGCAGCAGAAGCTCAGTGCCATCACCAAAAATTAAAATAGTTTCATGGACTGCGCCTTCGCCAATATTGAAGTGTCCAGAATTACACTGCAATCATCATCCTAACTTTCCAAAACTGCGATCCCATTCCCAACTGTTTCAATACAAGAATGAATCTAGAATTTTAGGCTTAATCTAAATGCATCAAATAATCCAAGCAATTGAAACACTCTGTATATGTTTGCAAAACCATTAATCCATACATGTCGGAGAGAGCCTACGCAGAATATTTACACAAATCGAACAGTAATTAAAATTCAAACTTGATTATGAATCGCTGCAATTCAACCGATTGCACATCAGGAATTTTTAATCGATTCTAATTCGAATAGATATGGAATTGACGGTCTGTCTGGCGGTAACGTATTCCTTTTAGGATTTTTTTATTTTCTGATTGACAACTGGGAAATGGTATTTCGATTCCGCAATATGGGGAGGATTCGGTTTTTAAATTTCTCGGTATTTAAACTTAATTGGAATGTTAAATCGAGTTAGTCGGAGTACTTTGACGTCTGTATTTTCATACACCTAAGTAAATTTTCGATTATTAATCGCAAAGCCGTACGTTGCAGTAATAACGTCACAAAGGGAAGGATATGAACATGCGGATTCAAAAATTGTATCACACAGCGTGAGCTGTAAGCGAGTCCTGAAACAATGCTGCTAAAACAGTATAAATTAATTGCTAAATTGCGTATTCGGTTACGGCCAATGATTTTGACCCGTTCCGAATAACAATTAAACTAATGGCCGTTATTTAATAATGTAATGTGGAAGTAACATGCTGGGGACTAATGCGGACGGTATTCCGAATTGATTAGTTTCAGATTTTCCTTTGTTGGTTACAGTTCGAGTAAATTCTATAAATTTTGAACACTTACAGCAAGTAGTATTAGAAACGGAATTATAAACAATAAAATCGGAGAAAACCGACATATTTTCCTAACTGTCAATGATATGTCATCATACTTGTTTGACAGTTACAGGATTGTAACGCAACATAACCTAAAACTTATAATAACATATAGGCAGTTTCCTTTAGTTTTCGTCGATAGGGTTCTGCATCTTGGTAAGCATTACCGCCTTGTTCCACAGCATTCTGTAGACTTCCTCCTGAGCATGGTTGGCGAGAAGCAACCAGTGATAAAAGTGTAGGGGCTCAAACTAATTGATATTTCCTGGATGTATGTATAGCCTTCACAAAATATTTTCAACTATTTTTTTTATATGTAGTTGAAGATTGATTATGAATTTAAAAAATTTTTAAACATGACAAAGACAGCAATTTCTGGGTCACTATTTATGAAGAAGCACGTAACTACATAAAAATTAAAGTCCAAAGTACATAATAGTATACTAACCTCAAACTTAAAGAGTTTTGAAAACTGTGCCCAAACTAGCAACTTAATGGTGGGACATGTACTCACGCAAAATGTTTATTGATTAGAAAAATGCATCAGACACTCTCAGCAAAACACAATGGCGCCGTATATCGACAAGAAATGAGAACTAATCTGCATGTTTGAAAGATTTGTTGGAATTGGTGGAATCAATAGAATCTACTAAAGATACTCAGTAATAAAGAACTTATTAGTTCTTTAAATGGCTGGCTGATTTTGACAATTTTGACGTTCTTTTTTTAAACTGTCAAATTTGACAGATGCAGGTCGTTATGCAATAAATTGTAAATATCCTTCAATAAATATTAGCTAGGTAAACAATTTGTTGTAATTTGTTTGTATACATTAATTTATTACATAATTTAATTATAAGTACAACATTGTAACGTCAACCAGTTATGACGCTGCAAGTCTAATATAACCTCTGATGCAGTGTTGCCAGATTCTGAAAACGCATGTCGCCAACTACATACTTCACAATATATCACCAAGTGATTCTGAAATTGTGACAAATAAAAATTCCTACTTTTTCAATAAATTTGTGTGTACAATGTACATATTTATATACATGTATAAAGTATTTACATGTATTGTTCACACATATTTAGTAGGTACCTCATTTTCTTCACTTACTACATTTTCTGCACTGCATGATGTATACATACTTGTATGGCATATCAAGCGTTGGACTGACAGTTTTACAACATATTACATATACATATATATTGTATGTATTGCAATAGTCTTTGCTAAAGACAATGGCATTAAGTAATTCTAACATCATTCTATTTCTAATTTTACATTTTATTACATTCATAATTGAAAACATTCTTTCAACTGTGGCATTTGATACTGGTGTACTTAACATTGTAAAGGCTAGAAGAGATTATGTCCTCAAATACTAGGTAAATCTTCACCTGCATTTTTTAATGTAATTACTTTTGCCAAAATGTAAATTTCTATATTGTGATTCTATCTTGTTTATATTCAAATTTCCAGCAAACTATAAAGGGAGGGGAGAGGTTAAATAATTTAATTTTATCAAGAATATCTAAATGTGGTAGCATTCGTCTGATTAATTCAAGAGAAAGGATGACAGGGGATGGAATACACTGATATGACTGGTACAGTCACTGTTACTGTCGAACGTCACAACTCGCAATTCACTGAAGAGAACAGTTATATCACAGTAACTAAAAGTGATTAGAAATAACGAATTCTCTAGATAACATTGTGACACAATGCATACGTAACAACTATAATATTTTTAAAATTCACCAACTTGGTGATTTGTGAATTGTTGAAAAAAATTGTCACAATAAAGTTCCAAAAATCACCAAATTTGGGATTAATCACCAAGTTTGGCAACACTGCGATGCTACTAACAAGGGAAGATCCCGAACCCGGAAATTCAAAAAAAAAAATGAAACTTTGGGGATATATAGAGCATACCTAGGTATGCTACACGCATTTTTTTTTTGTACCGACATTCACCTTTAAGGGGTGAAAACCCCCATTGAAAATTAGCGAATTTTCAGTTTTCGTCATATAACTTTCGTAAAACAAGAAGGTAGAAGGTAGGTGTAAAAGCAATAGTTGCAGGATATATCAAGGTCTTTCAATTTGTGTGGCTATCATATATACAGGGTGTTCCGTTAAGCCATACGCTTATACTGCGGTTGTTTTTGTAACAATAGAAAGAAAAGTTTTAGATATAATTTGTATGACTTTTAATTCTGCTTAAAACTATATAGGGTGTTCCAATATACAGGGTGTTCTAAAAATAAAAATTAATTATATCTAACAGAACTTCATATAATATATTATAATTGCAATTCTCTACTATTAGACGTGCATCACTACTTTAAATGTCAAATTCGTGTTCTAAAAACAAGATAAATATTCTGCAAAAAAGAGTTAAAATTCTAGAATATTAAAAAAATCTTATGAGTTATAAGACTGAACATAAGGTGCATGTGAGGAGACCAGCCACTCCCAATTTTCCATAATTTTGTGCTTATTTTGAGCCTTTTTATAACACAAAAGGAAAATTTTGTGTTTTGTGTTTAGACTTGCAACGAATAGTATATTCGGTCGAATACCGAATACCGAATATTCTGCGGACTTCATCGCCAAATAACCAAATATTAGGCAAAAGTATTGGGCTGGTGCATGATCGAGAAAAAAAGGAGTAAACTAGTACCTGAAAATGTAGAGAAATTAGTCTTTCTGAACCAAAATTTTCCACTTATAAATTTTCATTACAAAATTCAAGTGCATAGACATTTGATTGATCGTTTTATGTTGTTTATGTCCTTATACCATGAGATCATTTAAAAAATGATTTAAGTATGTCTTGGATAGAAATTCACATTTGGTAGTACTGATTTTAAAATACTGCTGTCAGAACAACACTGACAGTTGTTTGATATTATCAAAAGGAGGTTAATTTTATGTAGACATCAAAAACATAATTGAGTTTTTAAGAAAATCAAACTAGAAAGGATATTTATTCAAAAACTGAAAATTACACTGTTAACCAATTACAATAAGTGCTCAAAATGCGATCCTGCAGCTTCTATACAGCAATTAACTCTATGCGTCATATTTGCAAATGCATTTTGGAGTATTAAAGGAGTGATTGAGTTGCACATATTGGTAATTGCATTCGTAAGTTCCTCTAACGTATCAACTGGGTTTTTAAATACCTACTGCATTTTTCAGATATGGGAAAATGAAATAATCCATAATGGTTAAATCTGGAGATCTTGCAGGAAAATTTACAATTCTATTATCAAAAAATTCACTCAAATATGCTATCGTTTCATGAGAAGTGTGTGCGGTAGCATTATCCTGCTGGAAATACCCGTGCAAAAGTTCGTCATCATGCAGCTGTTCGATAAAAGGTTGTAACAAATTATTTCGATAACGTTCTGCGTTTATTGTATCTTGAAAAAATATAGGGCCAACAATGCGTCTCAATGCGGAAGGAGTTGATGCACTGCAGTTATTTTGTAGGGGAACATGTGCAAATCTTTTTTAAGAATTTATTTATTTTTTAGAATTTATTTCTTTTTTAGAATTTACCTGTAATGATAACCTCTGCTGTTCGTTTGGTTGGTGGACCGCTACCTGGTTTTCGGGATACACTACCCGTTTCTCTAAACGTACGAATAACCTTCTGTATTTTAGTCAACAGTGTATGGTAGTCTGCTGGAAAATATGGATCTATCACGAAACTCTATGTTCCTGTTCGAACATTATTTATGGAACGCACAAAAGGATAATCAGAAATATCTTAAATAAATTTATAGATCTGTCAAATTAAGTGACATATATTCTACTGTAATTCTTTAATTAACTTAAAGTCAGTGTTACCAAATGTGAATTTCTATCCAAGGCATACTTAAATCATTTTTTAAATGATCTCATGGTACTACTTTAATGATTACCAGAAAAATATATTATTATAAAAGTAGTATAGTATTTTTATGACCTCTTTGTACTTATTTTATTTTCCCGATATTTTTGCCACTTCTAGGTCAATTACAACACTCTAATTCGAATAAAGTTCAAATTTATTCGAATTAGAGTGTTGTAATTGAAACATAAGATTATTATAAAATAAATATATTTTTATTCTATCAATTAACTGACTACAACAAAACATCTTACTTAAAAGTATTCGGTATACGGCCGAATAGTACCTAGATATTAAATATTCGCCCGAATAGGGTAAAAGCAACCGAATAGACTGAATACCGAATAGTAGCCGAATATTCGTTGCATATCTAGTTTTTATATTAACTCTAGCATGTCCCTGTCCTCTATAACCTCCGTTAATATGAAGGCACAAAATGTTCGTTTTGTTGCACAAAACGAGCACAAAATGATAGCATACTCAATGCGCGGTGGCGGAGCTAGCATGTACCTTCTCCCCCCTCTCCTCACCGCCCCCTCCCTCTCTCCAACCCCAAAAAAAGGCAGTCCTACGGTCTCAGTTAATATGAAAACACTAAATTTTCTTTATGTGGCCTAAAATTTTCCTTTTGCGGGGCAAAGTTATAGCACCAATATTTTAAAATATGGGGGTGGTGGGACTGAGAACATATAGGTAGCTCAAAATTAAAATCTCCCTTATAAATTGTAATATGCGCCGCCTATGAATCGACAATGTTTACCTCGATCGGAATAACGCAAGACATCGCAAAAACAACTGTCGATGTCTTGCTACAAACTACGAGATAACGCTCATGGGTCAGCTACACCTACTCTGCGCTATATCTATTCGTTAAAACACAGTGGCGTCACTACTATCTTATAAATATATTTGTCATTTTTTTTTCTCGAGTTTGGAAAGGAATTTGCACAAAATATTTTAGATTTAAGTAAGATTTTTCATAGTCTTTACTTTTATTTCAAATACACCCTATACGTTTAACAACTTCGGTTCCAAACATTTTTGCTCATTGATCCGTTGGTTCAATCAGAAGAGGTCTACACGAATAGAGCAAATATGATTTCGCATCTTGGACAATTTGGTCTCAACCCACCCCAAAATCATGGAGGGTAGCAAAACGGTAATCGATAAGGATTTAGCGAAGAAATCGCAAGAGCTAAAACAACATATGGAGGTGTCCAGCCACGATTAAATTTTACAAAAGCTTGGAGCAAGGTTTGGAAAACAATAAATAGACTAGGAGTAATTGGGCAAAAATAGCCTCAACTAGACAGATAAATAAACCATGATTGGTAAAAAGGAGAAAAGGAGAGAGGTAATTACTCCAATGTGTTGACTAAAATTTCATGGTGCATAATTTCCAAAGAGCTTGCTTCCTTTTGGTTTTTCTTTATCTTTGCTAGGAATACAACATTATGATAACTTCATCATGTAGAACATTCCCTCCCTCTTATTACATGTCAAACCCATCTCGTGCATTTTCTTTCCAATTTATGAATTGATTTATTAATAAAGCTCCTGCCATAACAACCGCCTCACATCAATATACACCTCCTCCCCCTACCCCCATCCTCAACACAGCGTATATCTACCTTTTTTTTTCTTTTCCTTAATCTTTCATGTCAAATTTCTTTCCATCCCGATATATCGTTTCTCTTGTAGCCTAGTTTCCTCCCCGCCCGACGCTTTTCCACCTTTTTTTCGCTCCTTTTCCTCTCCTCCCTAGATTCACGCCTGACTTAAACACCGGATTTTCCATTCTTCTTTTCCTTCGCACATACATATATATTGTCTATAGCTAAGGCCAGGTAAAAATTCCGGAAAAGCTCGCGTTGGGATATATATCAGGCAACCGTCGAACCGAACCCAGTATACACACACACATATACGAAGAATGAGAGGGAGAAAGAGGAGGACTGTACCGGATTCTGATTGCTCACGTAGCCGGAATTCTTCGCCCGAATATGAATTCGCGCGGCCGTAGTTTCGGTCTTCTCGCCGCCTTCCGGGGCAGAAATGCGATTGTAATGCCAGCACCC
>SMLS01068826.1:0-32694 GCA_004785975.1 Popillia japonica
ACATATAGAATGGTAATACCAACATATTAATGATTCGTGATATAACTCCCTAATTTATTAAGTCATCTAAATTTTTAAGTAAGCGGATATTTCAAATATCTAGTGTATACAACACCAATGAATATCGTTGATGACTTACGGAATCGAGAATTAGAGATATTTGCAATTGTAAGAAATAGGTACTTCCGAGGTGTACGAAAGAATTCGGGCATCAATGATGATCCTTGACCAATGTTTTTTCGTTTGCGCTATCTACATGTATTTTACATTTCTATGACAGAGATATGTAGATATCTTTAACGATATCCACTTTTGCTTGGCTACGTTGCTTGGAAAGTAGTGTATGAATTTTAGCTTAAAACAATCACACTACCATGCTCATTCTAGTTTTGAGATGAAAAAGCTAACTAGCCCATTCTACTAGCTATTGGAAACACATAGGATATTGTTTTAAAGTAAAACAAAGTTGTAAAAATAGTACTAACTTTTAATTTTCACAGATTAAAGATACTGTTATAACCTATGTATATATGTACAGATATTACATAACCAGGTCAATTTGATGATTATAGAAGTATATACATGCATATTACTATGCAACATATTGCATATTACTATGCAACATATCCATATGTTGCATTTTAAAATAATCGAGTCAAAGCATTATATGATAGGCAACCCATTATACATACTACCCTAGCGTCAAGAATAATTATTGTTCTTTTTTATAGTGTCAATCAGTGTCAATTGAAATACGTCAAATATTCTTTCGTGTTTCAAACTAATTTGCAGTACTTTTTTATAATCTTCTGTGTGGTTCTAAGGGAAAAATGCAAATGTGTAAAAACATGCAAAGAGTAGGTCATTTATTGATATACATACATAAAGAATTGAATGTTTTCATTATACCTAAGTATTTTTCAAAATGACCGCCTTCTTGTCCTAAACAATAACCTAAACGATAATAAAAAAATCGTATAGAATTAGTTATTTTATTTGGTGATGCTCTGAGATTATTGCATTCTTCAGTAATCCTGGTTTTCAATTCCTGTGTTGTTAATATTGGTATATGTGTATATACTTTTGATTTGAGGTAACCCCAAATGAAAAAATCGTAGGGGGCTAAATCTGGGGATTTTGCTGGACATCCTATTGGCCCGTATCTTCCAATCTAGCAATCAGGAAAATTTTCATTTAGCAAGTTCCTTACTTCAACTGTTGAATGTAGTGGAGCTCTATCGTGTTGATACCAACAATTTTGTATCGCAAGTTGCCGAATTTCAGGAAGTATTGAGTTTCGCAAAAGGTTCAAATAAGCATTAGAATGTAAAATATCATTTATAAAAAAGGGACCAATCAATAATGGCACAATAGAGAAAATAATAATAATATTTGACGTATTTCAATTGACACTAAACAATAATTATTCTTGACGCTAGGGTAGTAAGTATAATCGGTTGCCTATCGTATAATGCTTTGACTCGATTATTTTAAAATGCAACATATGGATATGTTGCATAGTAAAATAATAGCACTGTATGTATTACAGCTCACTCATCGGCGTATAGTTCATCCTCTAACTACGGTTGGAGCTGGTTTTCTCGATCGCTGGGTTCTTGAATTTTATCTCAAATAGATACATATGCAATGTCCATTTCAGAGGATAATTTTTATTTTTCTTTCGCCTCAAAATCACTTTCAGAGCAGAGCTCATTCTGCTTCATACCCATCATACGCAGCGTCTTCATTTATACAGAGTGAATTTTTTATCTTGAGAAAACTGAATATCTCTAAAACACTGCGTCAAATCAATTAATGAGATTTGTTATAATGTAGGCGGCTCATGGTGCCCAAACTCGCTTCCCCACATTACTCCCACCCTCCAGAGTGGGAAGGGGGACAATTTTGAAATCCTAAATCGGAATCCCCATTTTGTGTTGCAGACTTGGATTCTACACCATCAAGTATGTAGCTGTTGTTTGGAACGTTTTTCGATTCATATCAGATTGCGCTGTAATCCCAAAATCATGGTTGTAGGCGTCTAAAAAAATTCTCAAAAAAGAAAAAACATGATTTTGTGTTTTTTTTATTTTAATATTAAAATAACATTTCAAACAGCCATTCAACAACGAAGAACTTCATCCTACCGTGCCTTTCCACTTCGATACATTTATTTATTCGCGATTGGAATGACTGCACACAACTGAGAAGTGTTTCCGACGTAATCCGCGAACAAGCGTTGGTGATTCGCTCAATTGTGATTTCCCTCGTGGTTGGCACTTCTGTATAAACTTCATACTTTAAGTGTGTCCATAAAAATAAGTCAGGGGAAGTAAGATCTGTCGATCCTGCAGGCCAAGACACTGGACCAGCTCTTCCGATCCATCGACGATTCTAGGCTCGATCTAATACTTCTCGTGCTATTTTTGAATAATGTGATGGACAACCGTCATTTTAGAAGCACATTGTTTGTCGTACGTCCAAAGGAAGGTTCTCAAGTAACACTGGAACTGAGTTCTGCAAAATGTTTGGATATTTCTTCCCATTTAAGTTTCCATTTATAAAATAAGGACCAATAAGCTTATTGGCAAACATTTACGTTCCAAGTATGTCGATGTTCAACTTGGCGAAACCAAAGAGGAATTTTCGATACTCCAGTAATGAATATTGTGTCAATCCACCGTACCGTGATTTGTGAATGTCGCCTCGTCAGAAAATAATACTCGAGCAAAAAAATTGGTAAATTGTATCAGTTGAAGCACCCAGTTCTTGATGCATGAAAACTCTAAATGAATGATATTTCCTACACTTCAATATTTGGCAGATAGTGGACTGAGAAATCTCTGATTCGCGAGCTATTTCTCGAGTACTAACGTGCTGCCACTGCAACTAATACCGCGATTTCATTATTTTCTCCAGCAATTGTTTTTCGGTTTTACGTTTTCTTGTCTGTACAGTTCTTTCGCTAAGGAACTATTGAACGACTCGGTAAAAAGAAGCGCGCTATGGCGCCTTGTCGGGAAAGCATTCTAAGATTGACAGTACCATCGATATTTCTCCCACTTTCTCCGTAGATATTTTCAATTCTCTCTTCTAAAGTTATAGCCTCCATTTCTGTTCAAATATGCAATAACTATTTTGTATTGGATTAATAATTAATAATGTAAATGGGGATCGGATAATGTGTACGTATTCATAGCTTGTCAAGTACTGAATAAAGTAAAGTTCTTTACTGTTGAATGGCTTTTTGAAATGTTATTTTAATGTTAAAATAAAACAACTCTTTTTTGAGTATTTTTTCTAGACGTTTACAACCATGTTTTTTTGGAATTAGTAATTTACATTCATTATATGCATTCGCAAAGTAGCGGATAAATTCCATAAAAATTAAAAGAATTAAGTTTTTCAAACCAACTCTCGGACACATCGATTTCTATTTTTACTTTAAGAGTTTTGTAATATGAGAATAAAATATACAAAACATCGCAAGAAACAGATATCATGTCAAATTTGACTTTCGAATTCAGTACCTACCACAAACAATCTGGTAATAGCCAAAACCGCTAAGAAGTACTTTTTGTACGTTGTGTTTTTAAATTTTCCAAATTTGCTGGTCGAGTCAGCTACATATCAGTTTTCAAGAAATAATCGAGTAGAGTTAATTGGGCAATCTACTAGATCACTCAATCGTTCTTCTCCTGCGTCAAAACTTCATGCAAATAAGCGTGAACAGGCAAAGTATAGTACGAGTACCCACCATTTTGTTAAAGAAAGAGATTACAATGCAGTTGATTGTATTCCTCCAAATTCGGATACAATTAGAGTGAGTTATTAGAGTATGTATTAGTTCATTTTACAGAAAGTATAGGTACTTTTTCAGAGTTTTGCGTATAATATTCTCTGAACAAATGATGATTTTTGATAGCCCAATAACGAAAACTTTATTGGTTTACATGACCGTTTGCTAAGAAAATAATTCTCTTTACAAGATTATCGTTATCATTGCATAATTGTCGCATTTACGCACAAAATTCTTTCGATAGCTCGTAAAGTAGGCATATCTTCTATAGATGGAATTTTGTTTTTTGTACACAAGTCTAATGTTGTGCATGTTTTGTAGGTGAAACCGATTCAATAGATAAAGATAATCTGATTCCTAGCTTTACTATAATTTTTCTTCAGTAACTAACAACCATACCTACTTACTTTAATTCTTACATTTTAAAACTACTCTGTTTTTGTCTTACTTCCTGCTTTGCTTCATTTTTGTCTGCTGTATTTATTATCTGCTTCTGTGATTTGCTTTCGAATTCGTTCACAGTCTAATGCGCTAATGACTACACTAATATGTCCCATTTTAAATTTTAACTTTTCTCACCAATAGTGAATTAGAACTATAATCGTATTTGACGAAAATTTGGTTTAATCGACACTCAAAATCAACATCATCAATTAGGTTTTAAAATCTTAACTGTATCGTTAACTAGAAATTTCGAATATCTTGAATAAAAGAGGTCGTTTTTTATCAATAAGTGGCCTAGAACCTTGTAGGTACTTTGAGTTGTTTGAAATGTTTTACACAAGGACACGTGATATGTGTGAAATGTGGAAGGCAACCAATAATTGAATAATTGGACAGTGCTACATATTGAAGTGACGTAAAATTATATATCATAATTATATGTATATAACTAGGAATATTTATTTTGTTCAGATGTTGTCGGTATTCTTTGTGTAGTCACTAAAACTTTACAATAATACATTTATTTTACAATCATATGAAATCCAATAAGGTTGTTTAAAAAACTTCTTATGCGTTGAATGAAAGAATCTAAAGATGGGTGAGAAAAGTTATAACATTCTGTGTATTGGTAAATAATTTACCTGTATGCCGAGTAGTGTAGGTACACATAGAGAAAATATCAGTTTCTTATTTTTGCTAGTTGTCAAGCAAAATTCCGCCGACACACTTAGTGCGCTCGGAATTCTACAAATATGTTCTAAGTTAAACATTATATGGCAGCTATAAAAGTATTGTTGTTACAAAAAGAAATGGATTTTGCCATGGGACTACCAAAGGATTACTTGACGTGACGTACACTGATTTATTGAAGATAGTCTTATTTGTTTAACGGCTAACTTTTTGCATCAATTTTATAATGATCGTGTTTTGTTTTAAGATTGGCCGTAGTTTCTGATATAACTAAATATTACTAAAGCGACACACATAACAGATCAGCCGTTGGTTTTGACACTTTATTTTATTAGCCGCAGTATCGAAAAATACATATTTTACATATAGGTAGGTGCAAATTAAAGATGTATTTATGTGCAAATGAGAGGTCGTTAGTTTGCGCTCCAACTTAAACAAAATATAAAAACTTAATTTTAATATTTTTAAGTTTTTTTTTAAAGGGGTAGACCGAATGCATTTATAAACTTTTTAACTTTAATTAGAATATAGTATAGCGTCCTATATTGAGATTCTACATTAAATTCTAAATGTTTCCAATGTACAATGTCATCTACTAAAGTATGACCATTTTTGAGTTATTTAAGTTATTATGCTAAAATGACGTTGCAGACAGAAAATCTTATTCAAAATAGTGGCAAGTTATTATTATTAATATTACTACTATAATAAAGTTGTTATAAATATTAATACAGAATGTTAGCAACATGCGGCTGAAAAGGAAAAGTTGTCAAAAGACATTTTTGTGCCAATTTTTATAGTTCTATGTTATTTGGCATTACAAATAAGGGTTGCTTTGAATAAAGATGTTTGCTATAAAATTCGATAGTTACTTATTCATGTATGTATAAAATTATACACTGTCAGTTTTCGAAGAAAGATTGATATTTTACTCTATTAGAAAAGTATCTTACGTTATCCTAACTAGGATAAATCATGGCAGACCGCTTAAATCACTAAAAAATTAATTATTATACATATACGCTACCAAATCATTGAATTTCAAAAATATAATAGTATTACAGTTCATGGCAGTTTGACAATTACTTTTGATAGGTAGTGCTGCTAGGTAATGTAGCAATTAATAGTAATATTTTTTGACACATAATAGTAGATGACAGTGACGTTTCATAAACTCTGAAATGATATTAACTAGCCGGGAAAGTGACATCAGCTACCCGGCAAAGTGACATAAGTTGGCCGGTAAAGTGCTATTACCTACCTTGGTATTTACTAACAATTAAAATTTACAAAACGTAAATTGCTATTATGCTAATTATTTTTTTTTTAATTTATCACATCTCTTGTAACATCAATCCTGGGACACACTGTATACAGTGCTCAAAACTCCATTACAAAAACACACAATAAAATAATGAATGAAATAGGACGACCGGAATATTTTATACACTGTTCATTGAGCTACTTTGTTAATCGCAATGATGGCAACGCGATCGTTAGTTAGTTAACCATCCGGAATACAATTGCAGCGACGAAATCTGGGACATCATGACCTCCCAATGTCTAGTTAAGTTGTGCAAAACCAAGGATAGCTGCCATGGCTATAATTATCAGCAGGAGTGGTAATAGGTAGTTTACAAATCTAATGTTTGATGTTATTATTTAGGCACATTGGTGTAACATTTGACACTATATACATATGTATGTGCATATATGGTAAACAAATAAATAATAAAAAGTAAATATTAATATAACGGCACATATATAGACATTTATTATACAGTACCTAACAAAATAAATCGTATCCTTTCAGAAATTTAGCTGCTTCTGGAGAATTATCTTAAATAAAGAGTCTAGAAAAATGATATACATATGTATACCTAATATAGAATGTTTACGAGATATGTGAATAATAATTTATTTATTATTGAATAAATTACTTACAAACATAAATCATGCAATAATAAAACATAAAATTCTCTAACAAAAATTTAATCGTATCCTGAAGGCTAATATTTTGAATGGCCGCCTTGAGTTGCAATTGCAGCTTCACATTGTCTAGGTATCAATTCTACTAGCTTTTGACATATGTTCTTGTCAATTTTCATCCATTCGCTAACAATCGTCTTGAGAGAATTAATATTAGCAGGCGCCGTTGGCGCGAAATGGTTCACAAATGTTCTATTGGATGGCAATTGTGCAGCCCAATCCAATACCTCTATTCTATTGACGTGAAACCAATTCTGCACAATCTTGTCTATATGCTTTGGATCTCGATGCTGTTGAAATATAAACTCATTGTTAAGGTCTAATTTTTCTACAGACAAACGAAGTTTTGATTTAATAATATTCAAATCCTTTTCTTTAGTCATGATTCCATCAATACATTTGAGTTCACCACACCCTTCCTATGACATTGAACTCCCAAACATTAGTCCTCCTGCCAAAATCAAACATTTTTGTAAAAATAAGATATCAACAAAATTTGTGAATTTAACTTACCACCACATGTGTTTTATGGTGAGTCTCAAACACTCTGCTTGACATTTTTCACTTGTTTTTCTCCATGTGGGAATAACACTAGCTGATCCAAAAAGTAGGATTTTTTTTTCAACTGACCATATTATATGTGTGCATTAATCAAGAGACCGACTTATTTTATCTTTCACCCATTGTAATCGAATTTGTTTATTTTTAGCTGATTAAAAGGGTTTTTAACAGCAATTCTTCGGCGCTACCCCTTCGATTTTATTCGATTTCTAATACTTTGTGGATGCAATTTTACGTTAAATTCGTTTGGTATTTGATAAGCAATTTTAACCGCAGATTTGCTGAAATTTTACGAACAATCGTTCTATCAATACGTTTGCTAGTTTACTTTTTCTTCCTTGGTCATTTCTATTCTCAATATTTCCTGAATTTTTATAATTGTGTACAATTAATGCAATAAACAAATAATTTTTAACAAATATTTTGCTATCCTAAATCCATGCTGTGATTTGTGAAAACTTAATTTGAAAATATCTTGGTATTTAACTATAGCTAATAAACAATACATGTTTATGCTTAAAGAGAAACACTATGATGGGTTGGAATTTCATTTTTATTCATTAGGAATAAAGGCTATTAACTTTTAGAAATATTTATGGGTGATAAAATAACATGAATTTATTCTTATTGCATGGACCTTGCATCATAACTGTATATTTTCGTTACAACTTATGTAAATAAATTTCGCAGTAATAGTTCACATATAACTTCATTAACACTGCCAGATAAAACCCAAAATACTGAATGCTGTAAAGCATTAGTTAACGCTACAATAAATATATGTAATCTTACTCAGTCCTATCATAAGAACTGAAACAACGTATAATACGGTTAATTCCGGTAACTCCAAACACCACTTTAATTAATTCAGTACACGTGTTTCGATCACACTAAGGTCATCATTTTCAACCGAATAAATAAAAATTTTCGAAAACCGACGTTTAAATCACATCCCCTCTACAGAATATTTACAACATGCGTAAAATAACTTTACGTCTAAAAACAAGTCTAATCATTAACAACACATAGTGACAAACAGACGATCTTTTAGGAAGGATTTGACCATGAACCGCACTTCCTAGAATTGCCACTCCTGATTCATGAGATTATCGTATTTACTAATATATGTATGTACCGGCTTTCATATGCGTCGAGCTCTCGCGGTGAGTTAATAGCTTTTACTAATGTGAATCAATCTTTATCAATATTGTGTCCGCTCTCAATAAGGTGTTGCGCCAGTGCGGAACGTTTTCCAATTCAAAAATGTGCTACATGTTCTTTATATCTACATAGTTTCAATAGATCTTTTAGTTTGCACAATATAAATGAACATATTAATACATGCAAGTTTATAAATACCAGACGTTTGTCTCATTTCTACATTTTTAAACTTTTTTAATATACATGCGCATATAGGTACATTTTTTTTGAATTCTTGTTATTATTATTGTTAAATATAAATATACATATTTACGAATATTTATGTATGTTACCTAAAGTGTTTGAAATTTGCAATGTTATCTGTGTTTTCTTTATTGTAGGATTACTATTTTCTTGGATATGTTCAGTGCTTGCTTTTCCTGCACAAATGTCCACGCCCCAAAGGAACACGAGTTCTTGGAGGCGATGTTGATAGTCCACTTGTATTGGGCTGTGGATACCATTTTTACAAGCAAATAGTTTTAAAAAATCTGATTTTCTTGTTTAAACGTAGTAGAAGCACAAAAAGATCATAGAAAATATTTAACGAAATACGTATATAATCAATCAGCTGTGTCTACAATATGGCGTCGCAAAAATTCCAAATTTTGGCAGTGTAAACATGACCGGCAACAAACCAATCGTAAGCCTATATTTTGGCGGGCTATATTAAACTCACTTCCTTTTTTAAATGCAGAGCATATAGGCATGTAAAAAACATTGAAAAGGAAATGTGGATAGAACATAATTTGCAAGGTGACATTGAAAAATTTATTATTCGTGCAACAAATTCATATTCGCAAGATCAAACCGATTCCTCGACTGACTATTAATTTGACAGGCACACCTGTGTATGTGTGTAATTGCTATTCGTTTTCTCAATATTATTGTATTTATTTAAATATTTGTATAAGTCCAGCTATTTTAGCACTTTATTGCTATTGACTAAGGATTGTATCGTTCTTAATTTAATAAATTATTATGGGCTCGTAAATAAACGTTCCAAAATATAAATAACATTAATAATGAGCTTTTTTCACTGCTTCTTAAATAAATAATGATACGTGCAAGATTTTTTCGGAAGTTGAGACGCACTGTAGAACACAATTACTTCTATTCTGTTTTGTCTTGGAAGTTAAAAGTTAAGTTGAAAGTTTAATTAACAAAGTTAAGTAGAAATGTTGTTGAAAAGAAGAATATAGAGTATTTTTCCTTAATTTTTTTTGTTTGTTCACTTAAGCGGTGATGTCTGATGTGAAACTAAAAATTTAAATCAAGATTATTAACAATAAAATTATTAATTATGTATTTCAAAAATTATTTATTTTCAGGTGAACCTAGGATCTCCTGCTGAGAAAGCCGGTTTACTTGCTGGTGATTCAGTAATTAAAATCAATGCAACTGAAGTATATAATTTAAGGCACAAGGATGCACAAGATGTTATTATTCGAGCAGGACCTTCGTTTGAAATAACAGTTCAGAGGTATGTCGACATCTAGCCAATAAATTATCGTTGTTCTTATTGGTAGTTATAAACATTCACCAATCATTCGTGTTTAGAGGTGGTACGACGTGGAAACCATCAGTAACTCCCTTGCCAAAAGTTTCCACTAATAATTATTCCCCAGTCACTAAAACTTCATTAGCTGCAAAACCACAATCTTCTATTGGATCTATTGGAACTGGACATAATCTATCTGCAAAACCGTTCAGCCCACAGGTAATTATTCTGGTAGTTATTAGAAGGGCAGTTGGTAATTATTACGAATTGCAGTTGAATGGTGCGGTAAATGGTGGCCCGAAACTAGTGAACAAACAATATAACACACCGGTAGGACTTTATTCTGAGGAGAGTATAGCAGAGACATTATCAGCTCAAGCAGAAGTATTATCGACTGGTGTATTAGGGTATGTTTTCCGAATAGGGTGCTTTAATTTCATTTACGTTTTGCAAGTATATTATTAAAAGAGTAATTTACTTTATTCAACAAATTATATTTATTAAATATTTAAAATTACGAAACCACATTGCAAGGATGTAATGTTCGTTATTTAGATGTTGTGAAATCAATTTTTATTTTTCCGCAAATGAAATGTGTATTAGCTATAAATAACCACTATTAATTTGAAATGCCAGCAATATCGTTGACACAATTGCCAAGATACATGTATATTTGTTTTCTGTATGTTGTATCTACTAAGATAATATATTTATTTTTATTTAGATCATTTGAACATATCCAAGTTGTTGAACAAAGTTTTGAGTAATTGCCAGATGTTTGTTTGATTATGCTATAGTAACAATTGGGCCAAGTAAAATAGATTTTTAATTGAATTAACTGGTTAATAATTAATGTTGCGCGAATTACATATTTAAGATATATATATTTAATAGCGCAGTCTTTATTATATTTATCTCTTACAATTACCAAATCTGCAATCTCACAATATTATTTTCAAATTTTGTGAAACCTTATATTGCTAAATTTGATAATTCTTTTCTATGTACTTACATACATATGAATATTCTAAATTTTTAAATTCCAGATATTTTTTCCCACTTGGCCAATAAAACACAATTAAATTAAAAATCAATTTATTCTAGAATATAAAATAAATTTAGTGTATTAATGTCAATACTTGCAAATGTGACTACGATATACCAATATGATTTATTTTTTTCTTTTGATTTACTTAATATCCGCCAGAAGTAACTCTCCACATAAATATGTAATCTTAAAATTGTCTGTTTTGCATTAACTGCTATTGAATTAGCCATGCCTATCAACAAATTATTTTAGGACAAAAGAATTCATTCATATTGGCGCGAATTATATGTCCAGTTCTTCCACAGAAAAAGTATTATTACAAAAACCTAATTTATTGGGGTTTCGGAATAAGTAGATTTTTAATTTACTGACAGTGGAAAACACCTGGAAATAAGAAGATGATCACAAGTGGGCTATAATATTTGTATTAATACGTTCTCAAGAAATGTGTATGATTAACAGAATCACACCAAGAAATCCCCAATATTAATAGAAATATTAAATATAGCAGAAATTATACAAGATCGTTCGCTCACAATCAGTCCAACTTCGCCAATTAAACTGATGTAGCAAATAGTTAATAACCGTCCCAAACATGTACCGGGTGACCAGATAAGAATGCAAAGTGTATCTCGGAAACTATTCGTTTGAGATATTGTCTACCAAATTCCACCAACAGCCAGAGACGACATGAAAATACGAATACAAGAGGCTATTCGTAGTCGGACGAGCATAAATTGAAGGTGCTGTAATGTCCGCGCATAAGCGGCTCGAGCGATGCATTGAGTGTGAGCGTTGGTGTGATGCAAGACAGTTGGAACATTGAAGGACGCATTAGTTTTATTTCGAAATCGGTCCTTTTTTCTTATTGAGTACCTACACGTTTCTGTTTTATTTTTCGAACTAAAAATACTTTCAATATTTAAAATTTATTAAATTATGAAATTTTATCATTGAATCTTGAAAAAAGACAAATAAACAACAATAAATACCGATGTAATAGCGTTTTTTTACATTATATGATAACTAAATTTCCTTTTTTTCGATATTTCACGCTACCAATAAGATATCGATATACCGTTTTAACTAATCTATTTATGTATAATTTCACTACATTTTCATGAAAAAAGTTATGTTATTGCATTTAATTTTTAGATAGTTTTACAATTTTCAGTTATTAGGTATATCAAAAAGCGCGCTCTTGCGGCATCACTGAGAATTAGACATATTATAGGTAAGATGCCATGCGATTTGATGGAACAATAAATGCTTTTACCAACGAGACTAAGTTTGCTAAAATTCCATCAATTGTTTAGGAGCTATTTATTTACAAAAAAATCGAAACGTCAAAAAGTGTTAATTACTTGCATAAAGCTTAGCTTTAAAAAGCACATATTTTTGGAAACATTTACTCATTGTAAGTGAATTACAGTGAAAAACCATCACTTTAAAAGTTTACGATGGCGGTTATGCCCTCTGGGGACCATCTTGGAAATCTGACAATATTTTCCACGGTATTGACCATTTTAGTAACATGTTTGTTTATCCGCAAGACTCTCGGAGGAATAGCTTCCATTCTTATCTAGCCAACGGGTACATATACCGGATGAGTCTTTTATCTTGAGACAACGGAATATCTATAAAACACTGCATCAAATCGAAAAAAGATTAAGACCTTTTTTTTATTAATAAGATTTCTTGTAACCTAGGGGGCTCACTAACTAATGCCGAACTCGATACGCCCTGTAGGCTATATTCTTTTGTACGATTGTACTGGCAAAAATAGCTTGCTGCATCTTAGTTCAGCGCTACATTGGATTTCTTACCGAGCGGGCGATCTATCTAACTAATAACTATCTCTAGTTATTTCTGCAGAATTCCCACGGTAAAATTGTTTTACCATAAACAGTTTCTCCTCCGGCGTATAATATTAGGTACATTTTTAAAATGACCGTTACCACTCAAAACGCGCTTTATTGAGAAATATGTGAAGGAGTGACCGCTAGAACGTATGAATTCAACTGAAGGACGCATATTAGTATGGGACAACAATTATTTGTCTAGCACCCTCGCAGTCTGCATAGATAGACTCAAAGTTTTTGCCCGAGATCGTCCGCTCGATAGGAAATCTAATGTATCGCTGCGCTGAACTAACAATAAGATGCGGCAAGCTATTTTTGCCAATACAATTGTACAGTAGAATATAGCGTACACAGATTAGGTATGGACGTTCACATGGTATATAAATCTAAAGGACTGAGTGCAATAGATAGTATGTAACTATGCATGCAGAAAAGTACTAAACGACTAGCACAGTGAATGTAACATTGAACCTTGCAATATGTCATTTTATGCTTTCATCTGTATTTTGGTATTAATTTTTAGATAGTAATTTGACTTCGGCGTGTAGATTTAGTTTATACTGTACCTAATACTAGAATGACGTAACGGTAAACATTCAATATTTGAACTGTAGGTACTTTTATGTTCGAAAAGAGCAAACAATTTAAAAATTAATTATTGTTGTTTTTTTGTTCTTTCTTGTTTCAGCAATAGTACTTAATATTTACGAAATTAATTTTTCAGAGTTAACTTTAAGAAAAATGAAAAAAACTATGACGCTTCCAACAGTGCAGTCTTTCGTATGGTCCAGGAAGCAGATAAGGAACCTCGAGATCAAGAAGCAGGTAATTCTGCAATTATTCAATAGTTATCATTTGATATATGTTCATCTTCTGTGCTCTTATGCGAATTATTCTTTGATTTTTAGCATCTAAGTTTATACTAAATTACGCGCATTTAATATAAGCTTTAACAAGCTCAGATTAAATACGCGTACGTCAAATACGAAATGAATTTGCAGTTATACCTTGCGAAATTACAAAAACGAATCATTGGAACAGCCACAAGGTTTCATTTCAATTGGAAATATATTTTAAGTCTTTTTATCTTCGACAAGACAAGTTTTTGTTAACTGTATAAGATAGTCAGCGTAATGTAAAATTAAAAATCTTGTCTTACACTACCTTGAAAATCTAACTCAAATATGTAATGCGAATGTAGAATAAGAGATACAAAATAAACTGCAATGATACAAAAATATAAACACAACACCGTGATATAGTGATGATTAGTGTAAATATTACACTAACATAAGTACTGCGTCATAAAGAAATAAATAATTTCCTCATTACCTACTAAACTTGTGGTAATCATTATCAATGCAATTTAATCGTAATATCTTCTTCCGATCTCCATACATGTCCCAACCACTTTATTTTTTGTTGCTTCATCTCCCCTACTATATACCCTGCCCCTATTTTGTTTTCTGCAATTCATTATGGACGAGTTCATGTCGTAATTGTATTTGTTCAATTATCAAGCAAAAAAAATCAATTATCTAATAAAATAATAAAACCAAAATATTTAACACCATACTTAAAAAATATCTAAAATGCATCTAAGAACGTACATAGGTAATTGGTTAAAAATTGAACTCTGCTTTTTATTAAGAGGATCAAATGATAAAATCCGCCTCATATTATGCAAATTAAACTGACAGCTATTTTGGCCGGAAATTTCAATGATAAATTACAATGAAATCAAGTAGTAGTTATTTACACTTAGTACTACACTTACATATATACACAAAATATTTAATTTACACATTTATAAAAAAACAAGTGCACAATAATTTTGATATTTATTTCATTATTTGCATTATATTTGTAGTACATCAAATATATTAAATTATATTAAATTTGTATTTCAGAAATTTAAAGTTGATGTTACATACTATTATAAATTGCAATAGAAAGAAGCACTATGTGGTTCACCAAAACACATATCGACAAAAACTTTTAAAAGCATAATTCTACAGTTCTTCAACAGAATCACTATCATTGTTCATACTAAAATCACTGTCGCTGGTGTCATCATTTCCAACCGAAATAATAAATGGCTGCATCACATCATCTATTAAGCCATCTAACTTGCACATTTTGTCTTCTTCTTTAATTAATCACACCCTGGAGGGATCAAACGGTATTTGTTTTTGAAGTAATCATTCTTGCATTTCCGCTTTTCGTATTAAAGTTGTTGGTATTTTTTTCCTTTTTCTGATATAGTAAGATGCATTATCCACTACAATAACACTATTGTCAGGTAATTTCTTTAAATTATTACTGAACCACTTCTAAGAAACATCCATTTCATGGTGGTAACTTAATATTTCCACAAATATGTAAGATTCATTTGAGTAATCACTAAAATGATTGATTTTAAAATTAAAAATGTAATTATAATTTAAACCTTATCATTGCCCATTGTTAAATTGTAAATGTTTTACGTCTGTTCTCTACAATCATTTATCGAAAAACTAAGCATAATTTAAAAGTTTAATAGTATACTTGTGGTACATAATTATAAAGAAAGCTTTACTTGGAAATTGGTGGAAATGGGTTTACACGGCATTTCATGAAAGAACGTTGTATACTCTCTTTGAACATACGTAAGTCTTACGTTATTTTATATTTCGCTTCAAAAATTTCCAAATTAATTTTTATTTATGTCATATATTTCCATAAAATGAAGGCTGGATCCAAATCCGCAGGACTTGGTGGTGAGTGGTACTCTATCTTGAAGAAATATAAACATGTTTGCAACATTTACACAGGCAGCTGATGTGACATTAATGTTCATACATTGAGCACTCGTATACCGATTCAGTAGTATTACTTTTTGTCAAACATTTCAGCTGGATTAACAAGATAACAAGAAACTAGCTAAAATATGCATTTATCGATTATCTTTCTGGCCTATGTTAGAAACTAAGAAGTGTTAAAGCTTTAGGAACATCGAAATTTATTGATTCCCAAGCAAAGATTATTCCAATATAACTATATTGTTTTTTAAAATTTTGTCTTCTCAGTAGCCTATAAAAACTTCTTAAAAACAGAGTGCTTAAGAAAACGAATCACATTTATAAGTTACATCAATTCAGTAAAATCACGCTCAAAGCAAAGCTGCAGCCTAAAATAAAATCTGATAATTTAGAAGTGATGTGTATTTTGAAATCTAGAACCAGACTCAGGAGTTGTCAGTGCACCATTGGGCGTTGGTGGGTTAAAGCATGTACAAGCTCCGGAGACTAAACCAGTTTCAACTGCTCCACAACTACCACCAGGACAGAATATTTGTGCTGAATGTGAGCGCTTAATTGTGTAAGTATTGACCTGTTTTTCAGTTTGTTCGATATACCAGGCAAGTTCGTGACACGGAAAAAGCGGCGATAAAAATTACATTTTGCAATGGCAGTTTTTTTGGGGTAACTACTTTTTAGTTCCACATTTGTCAATTTTTTCTCTTCCATTAACAGTAAATCGTCAAAACTATTACGCAACCCAAAGTCACGCAATCGGCGGTTGTGCAGCTACCCCGAGATCAAATACACCGCTTAGTGAACGTTCTAGTAGTCGTCAAGGATTTGGAGAATATGCGCAACGCTCCGATTTATGCGATCAGGGAATGACCATATGTAGCGATTGCAATAGGGTCATAGTGTAAGTCGTTGGTATCTAAATCGTGCGTGCTGAATGTGTAATCTTCAACTATCCTTTAACGTGAGATATGTATCACTTTCGTTTCAATACTTTTTATGTATCGTCTGTTTTTCCATTAATACTTCAACTAGGACAAGAACTTATGCCTGCATTCCAAAAATAGAATGTATCTATATTTTATGACCTTATTATCCCTATTATCTTTTTACAGTGATATTATCGCACTTGTAGTACGATAAAACAATGTACAAGTCCAACACTACAGAATTGTATGTGTTACCACTTCTTAGTAGCATAAATCAACATATAATGATTGTTAAGATAAACAATACTCCACTTGCGAGAAACAATATTTAATTAATTAGATAGATTCTTTTATTTATTGTATATATACGAGAGACAAGCTATCCTTATTGAAGATAGAATAGAAATATACACGTTTTTAGAATTTTTATTTTAAATATGTTCTAAGTGATTGCCATTTACCGTAATGCACTTAACCATTCTCTCCTTTAGTTTAAAAGCGTTCAACCAGCTGTCTTTAGAGATACTATTAAAAAAAATACTTAACGGTGATGTCGATCTCTTCTTTTGACTGAAATCTTTTTCCTCTCAAATGTTTTTTGAGCTCAAAAAATAGTCTGAAGTCACATACCGCAGTATCAGTCAGGAGGATGTTCTATAATTTTGATTTTGTTTTCTGCTAAATACTGTCTACTACAGTTGTCCTGCTGTATGGGACGACGCGTTATCATGACATAACATGTTTCCCTTTCTTGATACTTTACTCAACACAGTAGGCAAACAATTTTCAACATACCATTTGTCTTCTGATCTTCTAATTTAATTGCGGCCATTAAACCCGTACTTCTTAGAAATACTGTGTACATACATAACTTTCTTCGTTGCTCGCTGTTTTTTCACCATCATAGGAGTTTCCTCATCTTTATGTATCCAGATTCGGCTTCTTTGGCGAGTGGGAATATCAAAAAACGGTATGTACGTTTCATCACCAGTTACAATTTTAGACATAATTTGAGGCCTCCAACATATCTAAAGTTTCTATTATGGGAGTTTCCGACTGTTGACCGTATCATGGTTTGTAAAATATATGCATTACAAAAAATGCACAAGACATGCTACAAAAAACTGGACGTTTCGCCACTAATGTAAATGGCTTCTTCAGGAACAAGAGGTGTCTGAGGAGTACCGGAAGGTCACGGTAACTCGACGTGTAAATCACGAACTCCTTCAGAAGGTTCTCGCGTCCAGCGTGGTTTATACGTCGAGTTACTGTGGCCTTCAGATATCCCTCCCCCACCAGAAGGGTTTCACCTCTAGCGTGGTTTACACGTCCAGTAACCGTGGTACCCCCGATACCTCTTGCTCCTGAAGAAACCACTTAAATTCGTGGCAAAACGTCGAGTTTTTTTATTGTAGGTCTTGTGCATTCCTTTCTACTGTATATATTTTACAAACCATGACTTGGTCAACACCCGGAAACCCTCATAATAGAGATTCGGGCCTTCGATATAATATATCTAAAGTTTTTTGGAAAATTCTAAGACGTTCTGCTTTTTGTAAATCTGTTAGATGATTGGGCACAAACCGAGTGACAACCTTCGCGAAATGTAAATGATCGTGGAATGTTGATATCATTTGCGACGATCCAATCGTCAGATTGTGTACCAGCAACATGCAATCTCGTTCAAATTATTTATACCATCTATAAACAGTAGTCAATGGTGTTACGAGAGCCCCAAATACCTAAACTATCCTCGCACTCATACGTGCTCAAGCTTTTCTTGGAATCGTAGTAAATCGTTATCTGAAAGTTCTCTTGTGATAATTCCATTTTTTTTCAATAACAGAAGCTTATTCTATGGACTATTTCTGAGACACTATTCGACCGAATTAATGCACTATTTAATAAACAACAATGTGTTTTGCACGAGATTTTTCAAATCTCAATAATTGTAGCTTATCCTTCGTATTACATTCTACGTAGTGGTAATATAAGAGTTCGTTTCTTTTGCTGTAATTTGTCATTTCTAAATGCACGTCAAATTACTAATATATTTAAGCAACGACTAGTTACCAGTGTTAATGTATATGTAAGTTGTAAACCGTAGTACGAACTCTCTACCCCTTTCTTGTCACCGCAAGCAGACCAACAACAACTTAGATAGACAATAATATGAAAAAAACGTTTACGGAAACATATGAAATAGACACATTTTCTTAAAGTGCCATCTGTAACTGCTTTCGGTTCTTTAAAGATAAACGCCATAATTTGATTGTTAAAATATTACAATAAAAAAAGTAAAACTCATTGCCAAAAATAATTATTTTCTAAAATGATATATACATACATATTGAAGCAAATTTTATTAAACTTGAAATTTTGATTAGGTTTTTTGCTCATGTTTTCTCTACACCTTGAATAGAGTTGTTATAGGTTAATGGAAATGAATAAGTATAGGGATGATTTAAGTTATCAGATCACTTTACTGTCATTCAATAATTAAGTAGGGGACAAGATGTAGGTACTCACATAAACAAAATATGGAGGTAAATATCAGTAAAACAAATATTATGGTATTAGCGAAGAAACTACGCGAAATAAATAAAGCTGTATGTATGTATGTGTTACTATTGTAATATACATATTTTTCTCTATTCTTGTACATTATTTTATCGACCTACCAGTGAAATAATATTAGAAAAAGAATGCGTATTTATTTTTATGTATTGTAGTGTTGTTTGCATCCTACTAAATTTGTATTTGTTGTAATCGGATCAATGTAGTAGGTACTACTAAGTAGGACTAAATATATCAGTGTATGTAGATATTTACAAATGCTATTATTATATACTGGAAAATCCTGATACATGTATCTACGTCGAATCACTACCGACAAATGTCAAATAAGTACAAGAATAATTGAGCCTTAATACCGGGAATATATCTTTGAATAAGGAAATCCAAAGGAAATAATCTCATTGTGGTGACTACAACAGAACATGTTGCCAAAATCAGAACTTATTTAATGAGATTTTAACTATAAATTAGCCCCAATTGAAAGTTACAATATGCCTTAAATATACGGACGGTATAAATTAATGAAGTTTATGGTCGAAATCTTTAAAAAATCTGATTGTTGATGAAAAACGAAATATTACATAACCACAATTTTTGAAATAATTCCTAATTCAAACTTCTTGTACTTGCGGTTGTACTTTGACACGCAACCATTTTTATTTGATACAGCGTTACTCTACTAATTGTACGCAAAGTAGCAGTAATGCACAAATCAGGTACCAAAGTAGACGAGTTTCTTTAACGTTTATAAGCTAACTTCTTGGATGCCTAAAATGGCCCCAAATTCATACATACACAGTCTGTCTCAAAATAACAACAGAAAATGGTTTTTCTGTAAAATGGATTTATTTTATTCAAAATTGCACGACTTAATAGCATTTCAAATGAGGATTTTTGTAAACGTCTTTTGGCTGACCGCAACGTCAGCATAACGCATGCCCTGAATTGGTAAATGAAGTTTTCCGGGCAGATAAAGTCGCACGGAGAGGAAGGGAATGGTTGACCAATAAAATGCGATTTTTAGTCAAAAAATAGGTGAAGAGGCCGATAGATGATACGAAGCATTATCGTCCAACAAAGGCCAATTCCCTTCCTCACAATATTCTGGCCGAATGCAGCGAATACGATGCAACAACTGTCTGAAAACACCTAAATAAAATGGCACGTTAACCTTTGTGCCTGGTGGAACGAACTCATGATGAACAATATTTACATTGTAAAAACAAATGAGCATTGTCTTCACTTTTGACTTCTCAAACCGAGATTGTTTGGTTGCCGGCTTGTTTGTTTCCGGATCGTATTGGACACACCACTTTTCATCACCAAGGAACAAAATTATAAATGAAGTAATAATGAAAACATTATAATTTCGTTCGTTTTGGGCTCTTTAACGCTGTCCTTGCAATGTTGGTCGTCAGTCAACTTATGCGGCACAAAGTGAGCACACACCTTCCTATACTTTAAATGGCCGGTCAAAATGCTATAGATCGGATCTTGGGACATCCCCAATTCCATTTCCATAAAACACTTTTGGCTGAATTTTGAAAATATCACGCACTTTTTCTATGCTCTCTGACGTAATCACAAACTTCGGCTGGCCGACATGCAGGTCGTCATTGATGTCTTTACGACAGTTTTTAAAGCGCGTATACCACTCATGAACTGTGCCACTGGATAAACAATCATCGTAAACGTTTTCTCGAATTTGAAACAAAACTGATTACTTATTGGTTCTTTGTTCAATGCATCTTTTTGTACCGATGACAAAAACATACTGACACTTGAAACGCTATAACTCTGGTTGCAGTGAACCAACTGTCACTTTTACTAGAAGTCGGCAAAGGATATACCATTCGAACGCCTTTACCCACATACAGGTGGCGCTACCAGAAATACCCCTATTGACAGTCCTGGTTACTTTGAGACAGACTGTGTATATCATTACTTACCGATACGGCATAAGTTACAGCATATGTAGACAATGCCTTGGTACGAAGACATTTGGTAAATGAGTGAGAAAGCATACGCGCGCCCATATTTTCAATAAAATTTTACCAAATAATTCGATGTTACATAGGGAGTTGCTGTGTGTTACACAATTATGTGACTTTTCTTATTTTTCAAATTATAGAAAAACAAAGTTCTTAGTTGGCACTTTTGAAGTTTTGTAAGTAGGTACGCTTTTAGTCTGACGATTTGATTTTGAAAAACCATCATCAAATTTATTTTTATATGTATGGAGAAAGAAGTACACTCAGTATGTGATCGCGTCCATTTATTTATCACAATTCCTTAACTCTTATATGATACCTTTATTTATTGCCAAATGATTTAGAAGACAATTTAAATCATGTACTTCTAGAGCAGTATGACTGCTGGTTTGAACGAAACAGGGCTCCAGCACATAATTCTAGACAACTTCGTAAGTATCTTTCTGAACGGTTTTACAGAATGAATTAGAATTGCCAGTGAAGTATCTTGGCCATTTCGATCTCCGGACTTACATAACTCTACTGGAAAACCAAGTTTTTGAATATTCTTTTGAAATTCATTTAAATGCAAATTCAAATGCATTCAATAATATTACAACGGAGATGTTACGTGACGCTTTGCATTTTATAGTTCGCAGATCATACCAATATTTGGAAAGTAATAGCAATTTGAACATATTTTGGAAGTTTAGAATTGAAAAATTCACTTGTTTTTTATATAGTACTACTAACATGTATGTGCTACCTGTGCGATCCTGAACTTTTTTAGCAAACAATAACTTTGCATATTGTGTGATACACGGCCAAATTCATATTAAAAGATATCATCACATACTGGGTGTACTTTTTCGCCGTTCATATTTACGAGCCAATAAAGAAATTGTTTATCGAAAACTTGCAAAACAAAATCAGAAAAAATAAAAACCGAGATTTCAAAAAATACATGTTACTAAATTTCTCAAAAAAATAAACAATATAATGACATTGCGTAAACACTATGTAAATGGTCACTAAAGTGATATTTTTTTGTATTTTCTACCACTCCGAGAATCCTCATACAGTTTATTCTCTTTGTTGTCTCTCTGTTTTGGACACAATGGACCGCGTGGCCAAATAAGAATGCAAAGCGCTGTATCTCAGAAACTATTCGTCCGCAAGATTTGCGGAAAAAATACGTAGGACTAAAATGGTCAAAAGAAGGCCGTAGAAAATATTGTCAAATTTCCAGTCGCCAGTGGGCTTAACCGTTATCTTAAAATTTCAAATTGATTTTTCACTGCAATCCACCTAGTAAATGTATCCAAAAAATATGTGTCTTTTAAAGGTAAGCTTTAGTTGAGTAATTTTTGTTTACCACTTTTTGACATATCTATTAAAATAAAGGGGTGGAGGGTGATTCGATGTTTTTCTAAATAAACAGCTGTAACTCCAAAACGACTGAACGGGTTTTAACGAACTTGGTACCGTTAGAACTATATCAGTAATAATTTATTTTCCTCTCGGACGAATAATTTCCGAGATACAACACTTCACATTCTTATCTGGCCACCAGGTACATACATATACAATGTATATTCTTTTTCATTTGTGCTTTCCAATTAAATTGCGTCGTATTGCACATTCCAGTTATAATTTCTAGAATTAATGTAGCCTCGAAACCATAGATATTAAGTAATTTTTTTTTTTTGATTTCACTTGGACATTTCGAACAATTTCTTTAGTTTTCTCTTTGTTTTTTTGAGTTGTTTTGTTCTATTAAGTGGAGTAAATTTAAAGTGGGGCACTTTTATCATGATATTGCGTTTGTCTCTTAAAGTATTAAACTTAGGTATAGGGAAAGTTATAGCAAAATTGTAGTATATTAAATTGTGCCTTTTACTGACCAATAATATACAGAGTGTTCTATTTGAATTAACGGAGATTTTTCATGATTTTCTTCCTCAAATTTGACAAGATTTTTTGTGTACTCTGTATATTGTAGCTCAGTTTCTGACATGGCATTCTGAAGAACCATTGTTGCTTAACATTTGCTCAAAATATATTCTTTCGGTTGATTGGCATAACCAGAGATTTCCGATATTATGATTACCGGAAATCGAATAAAAATCCATGACCTAAATATCTCAAAAACCGTTAAGTTTTTCATATGAGTACTATACATAAAGTACCATTTGTTTTTCATGGAAATTCAAAATAAATGATAAAAAATATAGGTTTGCATTTAAAAAAACAAAGTTGCTATCCGTCCAGAAGAAATGGAACACCCTGTGTAATCGATATTATATTTAGTCTGTAGATCTTGAGTTAACTAAACACATCAAAAATAAAAAAATCAGTTATGTCTTTTATGAACCAATATATTAGACTTCCGCGTACTAGGTGGGCAGCCTGTATATACATATAGAAATAAGTCTAATTACCGAGGTTTCAGGTGTAAATGATATTCTTTGGGGTGTAGAAAGACCGCTTAAGAACCATATTATTCTTAAGAATCTTTTTAAAAGTAGAGCATTCTTCTATTTCATTATATTAAGTTGGCAGGAATCTCTTTGATTATATGGTTCTATTTACATTAACGTATAATGCAATAAATTCGAACCAAACAAAGAACACTCGCACACGTATAAGTAAATAACAATTACCTGGTGCAATTGTCGATTTATCCTCGTACTTAAAATAGTGTTCTCCAATTGCTGTTACATCTATTTTGTTTCTTATGTTTTAGTGGCGTTTTCGTACGAATAAAGGATAAAAATTTGCACGTTGAGTGCTTCAAATGCGCAACTTGTGGAAGTTCTCTGAAAAACGTTGGGTAATTATAAAACATAATTTATTTATTGCTAACACAAACATTTTTCTTTCAGATATTACAATATTAATCAAAAGTTATATTGTGATATTCACGCAAAACTTGCAGCTAAAAGCAACACCCCTGCACCAAATCTTATACCTGTTACTGTACCTCCGTAAGTATTATATGTATTAGTAACATTCTATTTCTAACAATATACAATATTAACATTTTTTAATGTACGTACTATTGTGATATTTGGAAATCGGACACTTGTCGAATTGAATATGGCTTTTTAAGAATAGATATTATGTATCTACTTAGGTGAATGTCACTATGCTGCCATCTACACGGCAACTCAGTTATCCAAAAACTGATTGATTAGGTAAATACATAACTAGGTAGCAAAGAAATATATAATGAAATGTTACACCAATATGGGGAAATGCACAACGGGACTATGTAACATCTGCCCAGGCAACACCCATATCATTTCTGTAATCTTGGTGGTGTATTCCTCAGTATATACCAAAACAATTTTAAAACGGTTTTAATATCTTGTCTTTGGTGCAATTTGATGGGAAAAAATGGAGAAGATAATCCCTGTTTGGAAGAATTTGTAAAAAAGTAATTCGATTTTACCAGGATTAGAAGATCATATTTATGACCATGCCGTTGAAGATACATTGCACAGGCATCAATTAATACATAATACACATAGCTGCTTATTGTGCTAAAATTCGGTGGAATAGTTGGACCAAACAACAGTCTCTTAAAATGAAGGGAGAAACTACGAGAGATTATATTCTCTATGCGAGAATACATACACGCTACCTTGTATACTCGATATACCTGTGGTTAGGCTACCAAAGTAACTGTACGGTTTTATAATTGCCTGCGCAGATGTGACTTTTTCCCTTCGTGCATTTCCCCATATTGGTGTAATAAATTGCACTGCCTTCTGCTATCTAGTTATATATTTACCTAATCGATGCCAAAAACTGCATTATAATCCTTAATTATAGTAAAACTAAATATACATATGTACAATCGATGAGATTTTATATAGATGGCCTAATATTATAGTTTTTCACACAAATATTATTCATCACGTGTAAATTAGGCATCGACAATCGTTCGATACGATAGTATTTGTTGAGGGCGTATTTATACAAGAAATCCATTTTAATTAAACTAAAGAGACGTCAAATGCCTCAGTTAAGAAGTAGCGCATATGTATAATAGGCATGATATTTTCGATTGGTACAGTTTTCTTTTTCTTGCACAAAAAAAAAGATACAGCAGTAGGAAAAAGGACGACAATAAAAAAAGTCATCATTTTACACATTAAAAAATCCTTTATTGGTTAAGAAAGTTCAAATTGTGTTGTTTTGGAAAATAAAATATCCAATTATAATATTGAAACAAATACAGGGTTTCCGCCACAGAATACATAAAATCGGCTTTCGGTGAATATTAACTCCCTAATAATACTACTTCATCCAAATTTAAGTGCAGCACATTATAACTGAGCTAACAATGAATATTTTCACAATCATAGTACATAGTTTACAGTTTTTCTGAAGAAGCTTCATGTTAACATGAGCGAAACGTCAATAAAAGTTTAATTCCACTTTGTCGTTTTAATCATTTCCGCAACTACCAAGAAAAAAAACTAAATTTCATAGGTACAAAGTACATTTTAATAAAGCCAGAAAATTATTATTTTTAAATTTATTGCACATGAATTCTTAAGAAGGCTTGTAACATGTGAGATACTGCAAGCGGCCAATTTTCTGGGTGTATTGAAATGATTTTCCTTGTAGGTACTATGATTGTGGAAATGTTTAGGTATTGTTAGCCCAGTTATAAATGCGGCACTTAAATTTGGATGAAGTAATATTAGGGAGATAATATTCATCGAAAACCGATTTTATGTATTTTCGCTATGACCCACTTGGCCGTAGAAACCCTGTATATTAGGAAAATTTAACAGAAATATACAAAATGTAATTCTAGTCAATTATTATTATTAGATTATTTTTAATTAGTATATGTATTTTTATAACCTTTTTTTACTTATCTTATTTGTCGGATATTTTTTCTACTTCTAGGTCAATTACAACACTCTAATTCAAATAAAGATCAAATTTATTGCAAAACGTAACGAAAACCCTTCGAAAACCAATATAATTTGGTTTTCGTAACAACTTCGTCAGTAGAATAAAATTTATATTTAATTCGTGTCAAATCCCGCCCTGAAAAAGTCGAAACGGAAAAAGCGTGTGTATTTTTTTGACAAAAATAAACAGTCAACAAAAAGTAAATATTTCTCTTTGCGTTTTATGTACGACAAAAATGGGGTAGTATTTCGAACAGATAAACACAATTACATATACAAACTGTATAGTAATATATATATATTATTTCTAGTGGCGGAAAAGCTCCAGCTGGAACAATAACAGCTGCACTTGCAACTCATACACTGCCAACGTCAGCCCCTGCATCGTCCGGTGTAGGAGCATCAAATATTACTGCTCAGCCTTTTCAGGTAATTATCAGAATTATGACAGAATTATTACTATTATTAAATAAATTTTAAGACCGTATCTATCATTATATATACAAAAATGAATTAAATACAATGTAATATAATGAATAATTTTTAGCCTGTGGCCATCTTTACCATTCAATTTAAAATCGTTACTTATATATATTTAAAAATTAATTTGATTCCAATTATTTAATTACTTACTGTCAAAATTAGACCTTAGTCGAATTTAAATTTATTATCACAAAAATATTAAAACTTTGATTAAAAAGAATGGACTGAACCTATATAAAGGAACACAACGAAACAATATTATGTAGATCTTTCACGTTTTCATAAAAAGCAGTACCTCCAACTTTTTTCAGCATTTGTTAATTTTTCTCCATATTTCTAATAAGCGGCTAAAAYTTACCTCACTTGAAGCACTAAAAACTGCTTATCACACGAAAAAATTWAAAAAATATAGTTTTAAATAGCTAGATCAACGACAAAACATTATCCAAATACCTAAAATGGAAACATCATATAAATTTGAATCAACAATGAAAAACTAGTTATTGACAAAACAGTATTAGGAACTTGGAAACTGTTAAAAGCTGACAAATATTTGTACTAACCCTTCTTCGTCTTACATCCACGGCATCAGTACCTGCTGGCGAAGTAACCTATATATAAAGTTTTGTATGTTCGTTTACAAACAGTTAAAATAAATAGTGTTTAAAAACGCTATCTTACTCAAATGCTGGGCTTCCTGACTAATAATTGATAAACTTTAAGTTCATTAAATTACTTTTCACAGACATCTTTCATTTTATTGATTGGAATGAGTATCAATAGATAGTACACGATTTCTGCAAATATCTTTGGATCTGTTAGGAATTGCAAGAAGTTTGCAATTAGAAAACTATGCACTGAATGATAATAATAATAAGTGATAATAAAAATTGATAATAAAAAATTAATTAAAGTTTGAAAAGCTCACCGAACTCCTGTGATAATTGGTGTAAAGCAGACTTGGATAATCACGCTGTTTAGACCTTCCTCAAGAAACCATTTTATGATTTTATCGCAGAAGCACTATTTTTATTTTTACAAATTCTTTAAACCACTGCGAAACCAAGTATAAAACTGATTTTTTTAGTGTTACTGATTTGGTAGATAATCACACAGCAATTTTATTAAAACTTTAAACGCATGTGAATATCCATAAAAAGCACACACATAAGCAAGAAAATATATCGCATACCTACGCTAAACAATATTGCATCGTAATTTTTTCTCAGACTCCCTGTATAAATGAAAATAATTTCTCCAAATGCCTGCAAATCCTAACTTAACTAATAACTGAGTTACAGAAAACAGAAGATGAGATACAAGACTTTGTATAGCCATATAGCGCAAAAATAAATAAAAAATTTACTAACTCATTTACTATCATTAATATTGTAAACGGCTTTTATAGTGAAAAGTGAGTAAAGTATGTCAAAAGGTTATAGTTACTCGCCTTTAACGATACTAGTTTTTACATACATACTTCGTTTTGAAAGTGACGTCTCTAAAATAAGAAGAAACCGCGATATAACATTAAAAATGATAATATATTACAGAGCGGACCTAGCTTCTCCAGCCCTAGACCATTCTCAAGCGTTAGTGCCCCACTATCACCTCCAGGAAGTGCTTACAGTACATTGCCGAAGAATTTTTCAACTGTACAACCTCATTCGTCTCCAGCTCCTTCCTCAGGTAATCATACTGCCTTCATTTATTGCAAAGAATATAGCAACTTAATTTTTTTATAATGAGCAGTAATTATTTGTTTATTCGGTATAGCACATTGTAACGAATACTACGCTTGAAAAAATTATTTTGTAAAACTGAATACTTATATTAGGCATTACATGCTATACAGTTAGTTTCAAAAAATTGTTGATGAATTAATGAAAAAAAATGTATGTATGTATGATTGTACATATATGTTTTTATTGTCACAGCCTCTGCTGCACAGATTTGCCATATTTGGCCCATCGACTACGAAACAGATGAACAACGGAAACAGCATTTTTTAAACGAAATGCCCAAATACATAAAATTTCTTTTGTAGCAGGACACATGTACCTACATCCAAAGCAAGAAATGGTCGGAGAGTTTCCATATAACAACGTATTGAAAATATCCGACCATTACTTTCTTTGAGCGTACGTTATAAATTTAATCTCTTAACTTCATGTTCCCGGCCACCCCCGTGGCCGGGAACATGAAGTTAAGATAGTAAAAAGGAAAGTAGCCCTTCGGCATGGACAACTGGGGTCGAGTGATCCTTAATTTGAAAGGCAATTAAATTCTGTTCACAACGACACCATACTTACTAGATGTAATTCTTTTTTGCAGAAAGAAATGAATTGCTTTGAACTTTTATTCTAAAAAATACCATGGGACAGGAAATTTCTCTTATTCCTTTTAAATTGGGTTTCTATGAAAAGCGTGCGCAGCTCTTACTTTAAAAACGAAAACATTAGGGGCATAAGTAAACAGCATATAACCTTATTGTAAACATTAAAGAACAAAAACAACTCCATAAAGAGTTGAAATAAAGAATTATAATAGACAGAACGAAATTGTACTCAGAATTCCATGAAAGGTAACTTTATTTATTTCTTAGCAATATTTAAGTAAAAATTGACATTTCCTGTCGTTGAAAATTAAAATGGGTTTCTCAATTGCAGAAAGAGTTGAAATGATTGAGATATTTTTCGCGAATAATAATTGTGCAGAGTTGTTTAACCATCAACATCCGTACAAAAATGTTAACTGTAAGTATTGAAATTGGTGACAAAATTTCGGGAGACGCGGACGGTAGCAAAAAAAAATGTTCATACCCGGCAGTAAGAACAGAAGCAGTAAAAGTGGCCGTTTTAAAACACGTTGCTATCAATCCCACAATAAGTAGGTACCTACAAGAAAACTGCTGCCCTATCAGGTATAAACCGTACCAGCGTTCAACGAATTTTGACAAAATATATGTTCCATACCTACAAAATTTAATTAGTACAAGAGCGTCATGCAGGCGACTGTGATTGCCGTTTGGAGTTTTGTGAAGTAATAAGTATTTGGTTTTCTGACAAATGCTTGTTTTATTTAATTGGCCTAGTTAACCGTCATAATTGCAGCTATTAGTCAAATTCCAATCCGCTGATATTTCGAGAACAGTATACTCAACATTCACAAAAATTGAATATGTGGGCTGAAATTTTTGATTATAGAATTGTTGGATCTTTCTTCTTGGATAGTAATTTGAACGGAGAAATGTATTTGCAATTGATAGAAAACAATATAGATCTGATGTTGACTAGAGTGTTTGATAGTATCGAAATGAAAGGTTTCCTGGGCAGTGGATTGTGGAAAGAGACCACATTGAATGACGAGCGAGTTCTCCCGATTTGTCGCTCTTAGTCTTCCTTCTATGGGACTACCTAACAACTAAGATTTATAAAACTCAACTAACTAGTGTAAATGAACTACGACAACGTATTACTAATTAATTCCATCAAATCACTGCACAAATCCAGTATACACCAACGTTCTGAGCAGAAATTCTTCCATTGTATGGAAGTTGATGGTAGACAATTCAAACATTAGTAAGTTGAATTAACGTTCAGGGCAGTGTAAGGTCAATGCAAAACGTAAAAAGTTGCATTTATTTCTGTACTTTCCGCAAAAAATAAATGTTAAATAAACGTTTTTCGTCAGATTCTTATCTACGGTTTGAATGAAATCTAGCAAGTGTAGTGTCGTTCAAATGGGGTACCACTCGACTCCAGTTTGCTATGACGATAAGAAAATGGATAGCCTCTCTAGTAGGAGGTATGCATTTAAGAGGTTAAATGTATTCTCCTACTAAAGAAATTGACGTGTTTTGACACTTTTTTAATTGCCGTTGCAGTAAAAACTTATCTGTTTCGTTTTCGATAGGCCATTTTGTATATATACATACATATAGTGCAGTAGACGTTATGCGAAAGCAAATACATACTAATTTATTTAGTTTAATTAGTAAACTTCGCTTATTAGTTAGCGTTGTCCTCTTTAATTGTGTTCTTACACTTCGACTACAATATCGAGATAGCATTTTGTTACCTAAAAAGCTTATACACACGCACGTTTCTCATTTAAAAGAATCATAAATTCCGTCAGTGGTATTTATCACTACCTACCTATCGAAACTAGATATATGTAAATGATTTGGAGAATATCATTAAAGAATTAATTTTATTTGTGCTCGTATAAAAATGTCATTTATTGTTAGTGTCATTCAAACAAAACATTAACATACATTTTCTATTGCAAAGGGTCTTAAGTGTAATAGTAACATGCATATATTACGAGATCATACATACTTGTAAATACATAGTATTGTATATCTATTTTTATAAACTTAATAAATATGAAGCTTAAACAAACTTTGCCTGATCTAATAATAAATGTAGTTTATCTTTAGGCATTTTTTCAACTGCTAAACCTTCTGGTGCCCTCTTTAAAGGTATTTAATTGATTTAGGGCTACGCTCATTTGCTTTTGCTGCACTTCTATTGCTGTATATAGCAAATGATATAGTATAACTTGTAACACTGCAGTGTGTTCATATATGTACCTACATATTTGTCAATTAAAAGGATATGTCTTACTTTACTGTTTCAGATACTATATCCTTCAATACAATGCCAAGACCTTTTTCCCTACATACAAAATAAACAGTTTTTAAAACATTTTTAGTAGATGAGTACATAGCTGACGCATATTTTTTAAGAAGCGCTTTAAATATACATATAAATTAACAGTTGCATACAGCACTAACTATGTTATTGTTCGTGATTATGTAGTTATTAATATGCGGCTTATTTGCAAATATTACAAGTGCTTTATAGAGCACTTTGATAAAGTTCGTGAAAGGTTTATTTAAAAATACTGATGCCTGCTCAAATTCTAAATATGCACAAGTATAATACGCAAAATAATGAATTTTGAAGTATACTGACAAGTTTAGTTATCCACAGAATTCTTCCTGTCTGCTATATTTGTCGTCAGCAGAATTATTCAGGACTTCCCGAAAGAATTACATTAATTAGAAATTAAAAATCTTACACAAGAGTTGTATTTGTATTATAACAGAAACTTCGTGTTGACATTAATTTACCGTGTTAAATAATCGCTGTATGCATTTGCAGTGACGTATTGATATTATCTTACCACGATCAGTAATGTACAAGCTAATCTTAACGACAACTACATACATATAGAGATGGGCAGTTCACGAACTACTCTGTTCAAAGACACGTATCCTTAAAAAGACTCGATGAACTGTGTCCGTAAAATTATTCTTAGTATTTCCCAGTTCATCATTCATTTATTACCATTATTACTGCACATAAATTAATTTTTTATAGAAATTGCAATATTAAACAAAGATTTCTATTATGTCTATATGTACAATTTTAAAATAATGTATAGCGCATTGAAAAACCAACAAGAGACACGTTCGAAATGAACTAAGAACTAGGTGAACTTATTGACACACAAGATCCGAAACACACATAAGTTCGAAATGGACTAGGAACTAGGTGAACTTACAGACACACAAGACTCGAAAGAGCCACAAGTTCAAATGAACTAGGAACTAGGTGAACTGACTGACTCACAAGAGCCGAATGAGAGAACCGGTCGAAATGAACTGAGTAGTAGGTAAATTGACTGATACAAGATTCGTAAGACACGCGTTCGAAATGCATTAACGCAAATCAAACCGCAACATATTCTTTGTAAAATAAGAGACTAAAGAAACGTATCGCAATTCTGTTATAATAAAAATTGTCTTATTGTGATTGTTGTTTTTTCTTTATCATATCATTACTAATATTTGGCAACTTTATATAACATTTTTAATGGGGAATGTTCATTATCTAATGCATAAC
>SMLS01068831.1:0-14712 GCA_004785975.1 Popillia japonica
TTCTGGTCGGTTCAAAAACGGTGGGTTTGTTATTCAGAACCACGGTATTTTTCTGACCACACCAGATTCTAATCACGAGATAAGAAGTAATTTACTACAGAAGTACCTACAAATTTCAGAAAAAAAGTGACAATGTAATGAAATTGGGATTCAATGCATTACACGCAGTGCGTGTACGATTCTTTAGTTCCTAAATATCTTTTATTTGTATATTATTATAAATTTTAGACCGATAATCCTAAGGATTCATTTGGCGACAAGTCAAGCAAGCATGGTGGCCACTTATTCATCATATTTTAAAGAGGCTGGTTTCCAAGCATGATAATACTAATGAATGACTGAAGAACGAATAAATAATGGAGGAGAATAATTCATTCCTTTTAATGTAACTTTGTAACTCGAAATTATTGCTTTTTCAGTATAACATATCGGAATTGTTGAAAACTATATAAAACAATTATTCATTAAAGTATCGACATATCGATAACAAAAACATTATAACACCAAACAAATCTGTAATTTAAAAACGAACCACCAGAGACATATTAACTTTTAAATATGTACATATGTATATGGAATGTTAAACAGCTCCCTTGGATTAAACCTTGACTACAGATTGTATTTTAGACAAACTTACTGAAAGACTTTTATCTCTCACAATGAAATTGTACACACATATGTTTCTAGGTCCGCGTAAACACATGATGTGTTCATAACATATCGTAACCTACAAACTCGTACCGGTACCACATTAGTGTTTATAAAATTGGTGCGAACCGAGCATAAAAATAAACTATATTCGAGCGTAGCCTGACAGACAAGATACACACATACTTTCACGTATACACCCGATGCAGCTTTAACTTTATACGCTTAATAGAGAAAGGGTGAATATAAACCCAAGTCTCGTACTTTTTATGGTGTTTTTTTCACCTTGTCTTGAAAACCATATTTATTTATAGGTATACGGAGGTAGTAGCAACGCTATTACTTCTACGAAAATGATCCCACACGTTTAGGATTATACATCATTTATTTGTTTTGGGGTGTTATAATCATTCTTTGTAGAAAGGTGGATTACTTTTAGAATGTCAGTGTACAGACTGAACGCAGAAAAAAAAACGATGATGTGTATGTTGAGTCAAATATCCGGGTGAACAGGCTTAAACGGTAATTAAGTTGATATGTCAATCTCGAATCGGAAATTCGGTTATTCTTGTTTCTGTTTTTGCTGTGATCAAATGCACCGGTGGAATGTTTGTGTTTATAGTATTATATTAAATTCTTGTTGATAATCTAGGTTTTCGTGACTTATACAGGATGTCTACTGAATAGTCTATGCAAATAAAAGAAGTTAGAGCTAATGGCATGGAAACCTAAATACCAAAAAATGAATACTTTATGTCCACGCAGTAACGAGAAAATTATATTTTTCAATCACAGTCCGGCCCTGTTGTTCGAGCGCAACTCATTAATGTATGGGCAACACAGGCAGAACGTTAAGTCATTCACAGACATTCTTTGTGTTATGTGTACATTATGGCAAGCTATACGAATACTGAGTACATGGACATAATTTTAATCTACGGAGAAACAGGATTAAATTTTTTACTGCACCCTTTTCCGTACAGAAAATGCAACGTCTATCAGACAATGATTTTCCTCGACGGGTTACCTGTTTCGTTTAACAGAAACTCGTCTTCCAAATCTTCGATCCGTGATCCTGTTTACCGATGAATACTGCTTCACAAAAGATGGTGTACTGAATTACCATAATATTTATCACTGGGTCGATAAAAACCCACAAGATATCCTTCAGATTTCAACCCAACATAGGACATGAATAAATGTATGGATCCGAATATTGGGCGATCACTTATTTGGGCCACATAAGTTCCCGAAAAATTAAATGCGATAGATCATTTAAATTGTCTGCAAAATGCCTTACCCGATGAACGGGTGACATACTACTACATGTACGACGACAAATGTAGTTCATACACGATGGGGCACCTCCACATGTTGGCCGACTTGTATGGAAACATTTAAACCAGGCATTTGCACATTGGATAGGCAGAGACGGAACGATTCTGTGGCCAGCACGAAGTCCCGTTTTGAATCTGTTGGACTTTTTCCTGTGAGGCTACATGGAAAACTTTGTTTATGATCGTCGACGGGAAATTTTAAACGTCGAGGCTCTTCGAGACTGTGTTGTCACAGCGGCCCAGCTTATGATAAGTTTTGCCGTCGCACAGAAGCTTGCATCCGGAGCTCGTAGTAGTAATTGCGGACATTACTACTCTGAGTTTTTCTCCTGTTTCTCATCAAACAGTCCTCTTCAAGACTACCACAAACTATTTGAAAAGAAGAAAACTGTTAACTACGAACACGATCTTAAATAGTAAATTATTAATTACCAGATCATTAGGTAAGTAATAATATGTCGTTGTACTTGTGAAGTTACTGTGTGAAAGTTTCTGTAATGAAGAAAACAAAAAAACCTGATTCCTACGAAAAAAGCAGAAATAAATAAAATCTGTACTAAATGTGTGAACTTCTTATAAGTAGAATATTTGTGATCTGCAACTCATAAAGCAGTTTTCTCATAAATTTATTGGATGTACAGCAATATGCATTATTAATCATATAATAATTAGCTCACGCTCTTCTCGTCCGCAATAAAAAAATTGATATCATATAAACATATTAAGTGTAGATTAGATATATTTTGAAGTGGTGACTCGGTATGCAGCAATGTTTCTCTAAGATCTTCGAGATAGGTATTTAATGCAAAAGAATATTCCGAACAATATATCAGAATGGTATGATGGAAACTTCAAAATCTGTTGGATATTGTACATATAATTTGCATATAGGAAATGTGAAAATACTATTTAGCATTGCAGGAAACATTTATAATATAAATTTTATTATCTAAATCTGTACGGCGGTAATGTCTTAATTTAAATTATAGTAATTTTAGCTTACTTTTAAATAGCATTCTAGAAATTGTTGTGAAAATATAGTCTTTACAATTTTTGATTTAGGAAAGCCAGAAATAACAAAAGAATTTATTTACAGTTTACCAATTTGAATGATTCCGAATACAGTAATTGTTTAAGAAATATTTGCAATTTAGACAATTGTTATCAGTCATGCAGAATTCTACTTATATTTCAAACAACAAGGAAAATGCGGATTGTGACTTTGACGATTACCTTACAATTAGCATGATCTTAGTAAATTTAGGATAAACATAAACACAAGGGAGTGAATCATATATGTTCTACAGAAAATCTGAAAGAGGATGTGCTCTTATATACATATGTGGTCTCATGTACTCATGAGATAGAGAATACACATACTAAAAAGTGAAAATCTTTACAAACATCGGAACTTGTGAAGAGACAAACCTCCTTTGCTATTATTATCGTAAGTATCACTGCTGTGAAACTTATTTATAAAATTTAATATTATAAATAATTGTCACGTAAACATCATTAGTTATTTTCCATAAAAGTAGTTTTGTATGTATACCTAGTTTTAAATATTTTCTATACGACAACAAGTCAGAACGACATTGCAAGAATGTCAAAATTAAATCGCAACATACATTTAAAACAATGTATACGGGATGGATTACATTTACAATTTACAGTGCTAACTATCAGTTAATATTAACCAGTCCAGAAGTGCCTACTTTTCTTGTAATTGATATCAGCATCTTACTATTAATCGATACACTGTACACGCTCACTTAATATGAGGGAGTAGATTCTTCTCGAAAGGATTAAATTTGAATAGAGTATTACTCCTTAATAAGATCCGGTCAGCGATACAAAGTATCACAATGCAACAGAGGTGCAAGGATGAAAACCAAACATCATTAAACCGTCTGCACCGTGTTCCTACGTGTCTATAACGGATTCAATGGCAAGCCCAAAGAAAAAAATAAATGAAAGGAGACGGCGATGCACTCTGCTTAATATGAATACTACGTAACAATTTACCCGAAGGGTGTCTGCAGCCGCTGCTACTAAGATACTCTTTTATAAGTGTACGGTTTAGTTGTTGCGCTCTTTTAAAACTACCATCCACAGTTGCATCGGTTTAAAGCGTCCTTTTATACTGAATTAAATTTGAAAGAGTGCACACAAAATAGGATTATAAATTGTCCGCCGTCATGTTGACTGGTCTGGCTTTTGTATATGGGGTGTATGCGGAGAAAGCCATCCACCGCATATAATACATGCATACATACAAGTTGTTATGAGGATATGTAATTAAGACAGTGTAATTAAGTTCATATGGAATTAATAACACCCTTTGGAAGTTATTCAGCAAACAACTGAAGTGAATAATCTAATTTTTATTTGTATATTTTGAAATTATGAAATAGTATGAAATTATGTGATCATATTTATAGTTTTACAAACAAAAATGTCTTTTTCTGAGTACTTATGAGCCATTATTAATAGAGTATAAATATAACCCGCGTGCATTTTAGACCCATAGAGAAATGACTTTAATATTTAAACTTTTCGGAATAACTTTGTAATTTCCTTCCTATTATCTTATATTTTCAAAATAATATGTTAACTTTTAACGATTACTAGCGGAAAATGGAAACAATATAGTTTTAAAATTATTTCATTACATATTTTCTTCATCCAAACTACAATGAATTATGTAATTCGTAAAGACATCCGATTAAATATCGTAGAACCATTTGAGAACACTGGATTATTCTCCTTCGGGATGGTCTTTTATAAACTTCTACCAAATACGGATAATGGATCCCGTGCTAAAAGAAAAACGGGTACGCGTCTCCAATGCCACACACAAAGCACACCAAAGCTACCGAACGCCCGTGCGTACGCAGAATTTTAATACGAAAATTATCTGAATAATTACGTCTGACTACCGTTGTAAGGAACAGTGTTAACCAAAATCATCCGATAAATTGGTCTACATCTATATAAGGAGCTCCCTATTTACATATTTGCATGCATGTGCTTAGTAATTTTCGACGTAAAGTCGCTCAAGAAGACTTCGTTGTGGACATTTGCGATTCCTTATGATTGCTTCATATGCTAATATAGAATTGGTACTGACAAGGCGGCATATATGAACAATTTCTGCGTGTTCAAAGTCAACGTTAAAGTGTTTCCTAAAATCCTTTCTTTAACGATTATGATCGCATATTATATTACCGAGTGCAAATCAACTGTCCAGCAACTGCCATTACTCAAGCGAAAAACAAATAACCTATAACCACCATACCGAACATATGTATATACATACATACATATGTCGCAAATATTTATTCTTTAGCCGTTATTAAATAATAATAATAAGGAGAAAAATAGCAAAATTAGTTAACGAAGAAATGATTAGATGGATTCCCCATATAGGTGGGTATGTTATTTCTAGATTCTTCTTGGTATTTTATTAAATTATTTTTATGAAGACGTAGTGATTTAGTATTTCCATCTATTTACAAACATAGTTCGTGGAGCCATGTGTCCACTTAAAACAAGCAATTAATAGATAGGACGACAATAGGACTTTTGATAGGTCATGCGACCTTGAAATACTATCGATACAAGCTCTGGAAAGCTGAAGATCAAATATTCCGTCGATGCCAAGAAAATCTAGCAGGCACATTTTATGTGTATGCATTCCTGTCAATCGTAATTGACATCGACACTTCAGTAGCCCATTTCAAACGCTTACTGAAATTCAGGATGACAATCTAGTGTTAATTTTAAGATTAATTAAAAGCATCCAACTAGTCTAATATCCAGAAGCCCAATGCTATTATAGATCTATGTAGGTCGCAGTGACTAAAGGCAACAGTGCCAGAGTTCCCAAACCTTACACACTCAGCGAAATTTCTATAGTTCCACATGAACTATTGAACAGAATATAATGTTTTTCTTAAAATATCGGGCAAACTATGTATTAAAGGTAAAGTGTCATTGCAAAGAAAGGTTAACAGAAGTGAAAATAACAATGAGAAAATATATTACAGTTTTTACAGAAAGTATTTATAACAATGATAAGTTACAACAGCGAAACTTCTATAGGTCCACTTACAGAAAAATAGTTAAACAAAATGAAACCGTAATTTGTTGGTCCTTTATTCAAAACAATTTCAAAAATCCGGTTCTTCATGCTGTCTATTAACTTCGTCAATGTTGAAGCAGGAATTTCATTCCAACATCTCGTTATCGCAGATTTCAGTTCTTTAATGTTTTCGTATTGGTGATTATTGGCATATACCTCCCCAGCCTCCCCAAAGATTTTCGATTGGGTTCAAGTCGGGTGAGCGAGCAGGCCACTCCATTAATTAGGTTTCTTTTTCTTGAAACCACGCGTTGGATCGTCTGGAAGCATGTATAGCTGCGTTGTCTTTCTGAAATATCCAGTCTTGCAACGGAATTCGTTCAACAAAATCTATTAGAACCGTTTCTAGAAGTTCTATATAAGACAGAATTCATTCGTGTCGAAATACAACATATAAATAGGAGTTTTATTGTTATGGGTAATATTCTCTCGCTCAAATCATTACACTACCGCCACCAAACTTTCTACTCATGGCAACTTCAGTGTTCTTACGCAAATCGTACCAATAGTATTTAAAGCCTTCAGGTTCGTCCAAATTAAATTTCTTTTCGTCATAAAATATAACGTTCTTCCATTCATTATCCCAGCTAATGACTTTGTGCAAATGTCAGCCTTGCTTGTTTGTGAGTCTTCTGTAATGGTGGTTTTGAGATCTTTTTCTGTCATCTAAAGCGTTTACTACCGGATAAAATTTGTTGTACACGTCTCTTAGTTACTGGCAAACTTAAATCACATTTGATTTATTGTGCGGTTACATTAGCAGCATTTTTGATTAGTTCCTTTACGACGATATTTGCCGTAGGAATGACCTAAACTTATAAAATTATTGATGAGGTGATGGGATCGCCCCAATTTCTTGACTATTGCTAGGTTTACACACCACATCTCTTTATAACAATTTATTTTTGTTTTTCATCCTCGGTTAGCAGTTTACTTACCTCTCGGTATTGTTATTAATTAGTATCTATACTTCAATATTATACATATTTAGTAATGAATAAACTTTCTAAAGTGTTCAGAAGCGTTTTTGCACTGGCAGGCAATTCCTAACTTCATACAATGTTTGTCTATCACTGTGGAACTATACACATTTCGCTCGTATTTACACATACGTTTATATTACAGGCAATTCCCCTACTTATCTAAGAAGTGTGATATTTACATAATAATATTTCTGCCGTTTCATTATGTTCAAAAATAAAATTCTAGGTAGTTCCCAACTATTACAGTTACCATTTAAATATTTATAGGGGAACTACAAAATGATATAGACCTATAGAAATTTCGCTGAGTGTATTAGGTACTTTACTTGAACCATATTTGGAAACTTTTAAATACCAATAACTGTGCTTCATTTAAATAAAATACCATTTATCCATAGTATGCACATTATTTCCAAACGTTTTAGAGAACAACGTATACATACATACGTATTTCTTGCTAAAAATGCCATTTTAATTTGCACAGAATAGGCTACGTAACATTATCATAACAGCTATTGCATTAACAACCATTTGTAACATTTAGGTACATCTTTTATACATATAAGTTATAAACTCTATTTGTATTTTGTCACGTTAAAAATATGATTAAAACTATTACAGGCACGTGTTCTAAATGATTCTCACCTAGCTGGCCCAGTTTCTTAAGATACTGAGGCAATGCGCTGACACTTACCTGTGTAGTCAGTTTCTTGACACACATTTTGATGTAAGGGAGGCCCCACAAAGAAAAACCAAATCTGCAGATAACTAAACTTTCACTTTCGAACCATCTGGTAGTGCACGTTTCGCTTAAAACGTGCAACGTCTAAAGAAACAGTATCTAATAGATTGTCGAATTTGTAGAGAAACCAAGTAGATGGGTCCACATAGGTAGTAAAAGTAGGTACCCAAAATACCTACCCACACATTAAGTAACATTACATACCCGGTTCCAGTCTCAGAATCAGTTTTAACTCTAAAATCTTGTACCCGATTTGGTTTTTAGAACCAATACCCGCGACCGTTGTTGATTTTGGACGCGCTGCAAAAGTGGTGTTAACAGTTAAAATTAGAAGTAATTCTTGTTGAAGTTGCATTTTTTTTACTCATAACACAGGTAGTAAAAGCCCACTAGTAAAAGCCCTGTAACGGTAAAACTTTCCACGTTACTTTATTTCGAAACATAAGAAAAGTGAAATACTAAAATTTTCTAGTTCATTTAATTTAGATGACATCCATTAATACTAAAGGGACGAATATGCGCCATCATCTTGGTATTAATCAATATTACATACATAATTAAGTCAAATAAATTATAATACAGTGCACGATCCAAGAAAACCTCAGTATGTTGTAGATTAATACTCCAATCTATTGAATGTATGAGAAAATTTTTGCTACTTGCATACTTAAATTAGGTCAAACAGTCGAGACAATAAATTTATTATTTACAAAATGACATGCTTGATTTATTTTTTCCGTTAGTTATTGCATAGATAACCAAATTATGTTCTATATATCAATGAAACTGTTCGGTTCATGTGCGTATTTTAATAGAGTTGTTCTAACTCATTATATCTGCAGAGAACTTGTTCTATAACTTGATAAGGCTGCTTTCTACTGTTTTAATTACGATGTCTAGTTCTCATTTTAGCAGTACAATGTAAGTACATATAACCGCATGTTACATTATGGTTATTTGTCTGGCAATTCATAGATACCAAGCTATAAATTACTCGTTTTGTAATATATGTGAGTTACACACATATGTATGTATTTAGATTAACCATGTATAAAAAAGTACAACAGGCTTTCAAGTTCTGACAAAATATCATTGTAAAATTTGACATAAAAACAAAACAATAAAAACAAAAAATTATGTAACACTAAATTTCAGCGCGTTATAACAAAAGCAATGTAAAAGAATATCTCCCTTTAAAACATAGATAAAAGCTGTAGACGAAGCACCTAAAAGATCTTAACAAATTTGGGCATGTTTACGACTTCAGATAGCATCTACAGTAAGTCGTTTGATTGTGAGCAGAGATTTCCGAGGTAAATGGGTTTTACAAATTACACGGAACTTCTTTGTCTTTTATTTACAGTTATACAAGAGCGAGCGTTTTGTGGAATTTTATCGTACAACTTACGGAGAAGACAGGAAGTTTTACTTTTAGAAACTGCTTTATTTTTAAATCGTCACATATTCGTATTAGAAATTATGACTGAATTATGTTTTACTTAAATAGAATTCTGTCACTATTACCATGTCTTATATTCTATTTCCACTAATTTATTTGAAATCAGATATTTGAAGATAATGATGTTATACCATGCCTTCAAAAACTTTCCTGATTAGAGATGGCCATGATTTTTTCCTATGATTGGTAACACCTTGGTAACACCGCTACAGTGCGTCACGTTGACAGTTTGTATATCACCAAAATGTGTACAAAAATTAAAAATTGAACTTTAGAAAAAATATTTTATATATTAATTAAATTTAAAAGTTAATATTACTAAAGGTAATGCTGAAAGTGTTGTCCATTATGTTGAAGTCGAACTCTATGCTTCATTTTCTCAAACCCATTTACCAGAAGTTGTGGGGTTATGTCAGCGCAGGAATCCCTAATAGCATTGCAAAGCTCTGCAATTGTGTGATGTCTGGTTTTGAAAATGGCATTCTTTAAATATGAAAAAATAAAATAATCCAAAATTGTCAGATCCGGAGATCTTGGGGGAAAATTCATAATTCTGTCATCATAAAAATTGTTGCAAAAAAGCTATTGTGTCCCGAGACTTGTGAGCCGGTGCATTATCTTGCTGAAAAAATCCTTCTGTAAGTTCATTATCATGAAGTTCATTAATGAATGGTTGTAATAATTCATTTCGGTACATTTCAGCAGTTACGGTTTGGTTAAAAAATGTGGGCCCAATAATGCGTCTCCTTGAAACTGCTAGCCAGACGCCTATTTTTTGTGGATGTAATGGAGTTTCTATAAACTCGTGAGGATCTTCTGCTGACCACATTCTCATATTTTGCTTATTTAAATAGCCAGAAAGATGGAACCAAGCCTCATCGGAAAAAAAGCATTTGTCAAGAATGTTGTCATTATTTATATTATCTAAAAACCATTGACAGTACTGTGTTCTCGTACCAAAATCTACCTGCGTGAGTTCAAAAACTGCCTGAATTTTATACGGAAACAATTTTAAGTCCTTTTTTAAAACTGTATGGCATGTTCCCACTGATAACTGCACTTCTTGCGAAAGCTTTGCTATTGATTTTTTAGGTGAGTTGTCCATTCGACGTTGAATATCCTCTATGCAATCTGCGGTTCGGTTTTTAGGTGCTCCACCGCCAGGTTTACGAGTTATTGCCCCTGTTTTTGACGAAATTTATCAATACAAGCATGAACATGACTTAGCAGCTGTGCATAAGTAATTGGCAGATTAGGAAACTGTTGTCGGAAATCCTGCAAGCACAGATTAATAGAATAAACCCATTCTCCATTATCTAATTTTCGACCAGTTCTAAAGTAACTTTCGATTATAAACTTTTTGTGTTGTAATTCTAACATATTAATAATAAAATAATACAATCAAGTGTAAACTTTTCTAATTTAGATATGTTATTAACAACTGTCACAATTTGAAGGAAGCTATTTAAAATTGCAGTGTCACCAATCTTAGTAAAAATAATACTTAAAAAACAGCCTACTCTAATCAGGAAAGTATTTGAGGCATGGTAGACAAATATTTATTACTACACTAATTAAACCAAATGCTAAACTATAAAGTGTATGAAGGTTGTAGCAATAACAAATTCTAACGTAAAAGTAGCAGACTCGTTTCTAACATGTAAGAAATACTGTGGGTTTATACAGTGACATTCTGAAGTTCTTTTCTCGTCAGTTTCGCACTTATTCCACTGAAAATAGTGTCATACTGGAAATTAACAGAAACTGTTTATGGTACAACAATTTTACAGTGGGAATTATGCGGAAACAACTAGAGGCAGTTATTAGTTAGATAGATCGCCAGCTCGATAGGAAATCTAATGTATCGCTGAACTGAGATGCAGTCGGCTATTTTTGCCAATACAATTGTACAGTAGAATGTAGCGTACGCAGGTTAGGTATCGACCGCTCGCAGGTATTCACATGGTATATGCATACTGCAACCAACAGTACAGAGCGCTGATTGAAAATGGTTTCTATACAGCTCACAATTAATCAGCTTCGGCTTTCTGTAGTCACTAGAGTCATAATTGTCCATGTCCACCCGTAAGTATTTGTGGTCAGGGAAAAATGGATGCTCTGATAGATGCCAGTTTTTAATCAATCAGCAGTCCTTTCCTTAGTTTAGTATCGACAAAGGGTGAGTAATTGTCAACGTTATATAGCTCCAGAGCACTAACTACAAAATACGCTAGAATTAACTTACTGTCTGTTTTTCGTACTTTTCCCACCAGTAAAATAGATATTTGTTGTAGTTGTCATAGTTATTTAGAATTTTTATCTCTAGTGGTGGTGGATCAAGATGGTGGTAGGGAACGTAGAGAAATGGAAGAACAATCTCCCGCTTGCTCACTGTCATGGATATCGAACGAAGTCTTTAGAACCGTTATAATGTTGCAGCGGTGTTATTTTCACATGTTTGGGATAATATTTTTTTAAAGGAAAGCTGAATAATCTGCGTTGGGGCATTTGCAAGTGCAGAAAGTCTGTCTTTGTGCAAACATAGTTTTAATCCTTTCTTTCACTGTAATATTGATCCATACTACGTTCTGTCAACTTCTTTGATCGTTTGCGCTAAAATCTCCCATTCATAGGTAGGTACTAATGAATTATATTAATTTAATTAAGAGAAATAACTTGTCTTCACTAGATTTCTCGCTTGAATAATAATAAAGTAAACAGAAGCAAAAGCTTTAGCAGTATTTTTGAATTAGCTATGTATTTGCTATGTTCTATCCAAATTCAAGTGTAAATAGTTATTTATACACTATACATATACATATGTATCATATCCTAAACACTTTAAATTATCAATAAATATATACATAGAACCTGACTGAGAAGTATTACAGGTAATTCATAGTCATTTTAAGTTTTATGGCATTGATATTTAAATAAAATACATGCGATATACTATGGAGTCAACATCAAAACCAAGAATTTGTATTTTTGTGATATACAAAATGTGAATATTCTAACATATGTATGCATATATTAAATTTTCTTAAAAATTTAACTTATTTTCTTTTTGATAATTCTATGGTGTTTTGAATACATCCCTAACATAACTGTGTATAACAATGCATTCTTTATTCGAAAGACCTTTTGAAACTTGCGTTTGCACAAACGAACAGTCGATCTGATAAAACCGACATACATTTCAGCTGACTGACGCCTTCGCAATCAACCGAAGCACGAGTTCCAAAAAGCTTTTAAAACGGTTTAAGGAACCGTGGTAATGTTTAGCGAAATTCTATCTAATCATCCGAGATAACGAGTATACTATTTAGTTCAGGTTTTAAACCTGCTCCATTGTTGTAAACACGACTCCGGTCGAGTCCAAGATCCTGCAGATAATCTGGGTCGTATTAGCTGTGTAGTTCGATCTTCGGAACAATAAAATTAATAACTGATAGGGCCTTGCGGTAATGGATTGGTAATAGTTTATCTTAAAATCGATTCGAGATAGTCATACACGGTACTGCTGTAATTGCCTAGAAAATTATATAGATTTGCACGTCATCGATCCATTTCAAGCGCATTAATATTACATTTTTCGTTAATTTTAATAACTTCCAAATAATATGCTGGAGAGGTGACAAGTGATGGTATGCTGTAATGGTAGAGCAGAGTCTGTAATCATATGTCAAATGCTGGTGTTAAGAGAAATAAAAATATTAAATTATTCTTAGCCGTTATAGACTAGCAAGTTAGATTCTTACATAGCGGAATGTGAAAAGATTTAAATTTAAATTAATGCTTCTTAATAGCCATACCAAGTATGGTTACTGATTATTACAGAAGGACATACGAAAAATTTATTATACAGGCTTTTCGATAATGTAATAATTATTTCGAGGTGGTACTGTAGGTATTTACAGATTTTAAACGTATTTACACGTAGATACGTTATGGCATAAATATATAAATTGAATACGGATCTTCAGAAAAGCTTGTAATAAAAAATGCGTATATTTGTAAGTATTAACCTTAATGACATAATAAACTATTGCCAGCCGATTAAAAATTATTAACTATAAGCGAATAAATTCAATGAATTCTATAAAAACGCCCGCTTTGTAATTTAAAATAATACAGCTGTATTGCGCTTCACGTGACGCCCTCTCATTTCATGGATATTAAAATTAAATTTTTCTCTAAATGATCTCCACATAAAGATGAAATTAAGAATATATTAACTCTGCACAGAATCTTGTATACATCCTAATGCAACTAAAACAAAATCAGGCGTGAAATAAGGTGACCATACAAATATATTAAACTGCCAGTCATGACTACATTACTGCGACCACGAGATAGAAGCAATAATAATATTTATGAGAGGCAATGTTTCAATTATAATACCTATACAGCTACGGTGACAAATTAACATCGAGAACTATTATGTACACATATATAATGCATGTAATATAAATACACTACTACGTATACGAACCAAGCAGGGTTTTAAAAATAACGTTCCTAATTGAATTGAAGAGTAGTAACTCACAGCATAGATTAATAATTAGGCGATGATCAGTACATATAATCATTTGAAAGTTAACTAGGTATAGAGATAATTGTAATATCCAATTTAAAGGATGAGAGCTACTGTATTCATGAACTAAACTTGCTGTTCAAAATATTACTAAAGCCGGAATATTTAGTTGACAGCGATCATCATTTCATATTCCTTGTAGGGTATGACTATAATGTAGGGTTAGGCTGATTTTTATCAACCGAGTTAAATCGAAAAATCATGATTTAATTAAATCATGATTTAATTAAATCATGCTTTAATTAAATATGTATTTTTATGACCTTTTTTTAACTTATCTGATTTTTTTGATATTTTGGAATAAATTTGATCTTTATTCGAATTAGAGTATTGTAATTTACCTAGAAGTGTAAACGGATCGTTTTTAAAAAATAAAACTCATTCATAATGTATCCAATGTAAGTACAATGCCGTGTGTTCGATGTAGGTGAAGATGCTGGTGTCATCACCGGCTCTGCCAGTGAAACCTTTAATAATAATAATAATAAATTGCCTTTATTTGCAAAAGATAAATAACCTTTGCATCCACTATACATATTTTACTTTGTTGGTCTCCAGGGTAGCTTCTAAACATAGCACAAGTGCAGCCGATGGAAGGTCGGTATGATCTCCATTGCCGCTGTGTGCTGCATATCCTAAACTGACTTTGTGCCAACTTTAACTTAAATTCCAATTTTATAAGTGAAGTACGAAACAAAACGATGAGTACCATGTTTAAGTTGCATTCAATTTTTCTCCAAAGTCATCTAAAATTTCTACCCATTGTTAACGTTTCAAACTACTAGCTATATATTTTTTCGTA
>ML218736.1:112-19855 GCA_004785975.1 Popillia japonica
TTAAAGTTGTAATAAAGAGTAAAATATTATCCCTGCGTTGTTTCTTGGCCATCTTGCTTACGTCACGTTTCACCTACCTGTATATATATTTAAACCAGAATTATTTACGTCACGTCTCGCCTACCCGTGCATATGGAGCGCTCGCGACTCCAGCGCACCCTACAAAATGTCGGTGGCCACGTTTCGAACTAAAATGTGGAGGGGGTAATTTCTCGCGTCTACGGCTGCTAGAAATTTGGGAGCCTGGGGTGAGTTAGAACTCTCTTATTCTACCTACTATATTATGCGGACATGCATAATTAAACAGCCAGAGACTGTTTTTAAACTATTATTTTAATATAAAAGATATATAATCATAAAAAAAGCAATTATTCCCCAAAGTCAGATTCTGAATTTTCATCACTTTGTTCCTCGTCACTGCATTCAGTTTGTTTGTTGCTCACTTCAGGCAGCAGAAGATTTATAGTATCCGAATAGAATGGCTTACTTTTCTTACGAGGTTGTTTTCGGTTGCTACCTAAAGGTGCGTACTCACCAGCGAACTGCAACTGTAACTGCAACGGTTACAGTAACACGTTTGATAGCTTTCTGCTTAAGCGAACTTGCGGCGAGCTGCAGTGTTCGTAGAGAGCTCGCGCGAACAAAATGTCCAACAAAGAAATGATTGCCAGTGCAGCATATATTTTATTAAATAATTTAATTGAAAATTATAAACGGCCTCGTCATGCATTATACGAAGAACGACATGGAACTTCATTACTTGCAGCTCTAAATTTCCAAAGTATTAGTGGACACTACAAAAATTTTACGCGAATGAGTCGAACAGACTTTGAACATTGTATTAATTTGCTAGGACCTAGAATTCAAAGACGAAATACCAAATGCAGAGAGGCAATTTCAGTACAAGATAGACTAGCAGTAAGATATTTGGCCACCGGCGATTCGTTTACCAGTCTACAGTATTTATTTCGTATATCTAAAGTTATTAGCAATATCGTTCCAGAGGTATGCAAAGGAATTGTCGATGGATTGAAAGAACTTGTAAAAGTAAGTAAATAAAAATTTTATTCTGTATTTTTTTAGGTAGCACAATAAAAATATATAATTAAACAAGATCCTCCAGATTCTCAGAGTAAATGCTTTGCGGAGAGAGGGATGTATGTGAGTATGAATAGGGAGTTTCACATTGCGTGGATGTGGTTAGTGATAGTGGGGCCATTGGAGATGTAGTTGCTCTATGTTGGTAATTACTATAATTGGGACAATGTGACGCGATCGTTAAGGGCGTGAGTGTTCTCATTTGATAGCCTTCTTCTTGGTGTCCTCCCCTTAAAACGTGTGCGGTGGATGACGACATATGGGATGTCTCTTGGTAGTTTGTTGGGAAAATGCAACTCCATCAAAGCGAAATAAAATTGCAATATTTCTTGCTGAATCAAATTAACACTTTGTTTACTGTAATTTTTCAATTTCTGAAAAATGAATTCACAAAATAATCTCAATTCTGGATTATCTGCGTCCACTTGTGGAGGTGGTTTTTCAGTTGCAGACTAAGATGCCAAACGCTTCCTTAAGCATTTGCAATTTGGGATCTGATTTTGGTTTCTTATGTGGTGGTTCTGGTGTATTGGATATCTGTTCTTGTATGTTTTCGTCGTTGTTATTATTGGATTCTTTGTTAGCGGCATCCTAAAACATTTTCAATAGATTAGTATTTTGTTTGCTTTCAGTTGCCGACGACATTAGAAGAATGGTTAAAAATAGAGCATGATTTTATGAAAATGTGGAATTTTCCTCACACAATTGAAGCATTAGATGGAAAGCACATTTTATTACAGAGTCCATTTAATAGCGGAACAGATTTTTATAATTATAAGTCAAACTTCAGCATTGTATTGCTCGCCGTAGTAGATGCGGACTACAACTTTATATATGCATATGTTGGTGCTCAAGGAAGAATTTCAGCTGGAGGGGTAATGAATAGTTGCAGTCTAAACCAAATCATTGAAGAAAACACATTGGAAATACCTCCACCAACAGAATTACAAGGTAGAGAACGAAAACTACCGTATTTTATTCTTGCCGACTCAGCGTTTTCTATGAGTGAAAACATTATGAAACCATATGCAGGAGCACATCCCAGAGGTTCTAAAGAAAGAATTTTCAACTACCGGTTATCAAGAGCTCGTAAGGCTGTAGAAAATGCATTTGGTTTACTTTCCGCGGTATTTAGGGTGTTTAGAAAACTCATGCTACTGCAACCAGATAAAGCACAAATTATTTCGATGGCTGCAATACATTTGCATAATTTTTTGAGACGTGGCTCTTCAAAATCTGTATATGCACCGCCTGGATTGATTGATAGCGAAGTTGATGAGCCTGGGGAGTTAACTCCAGGAAAATGGAGAGCGGATACTAATCTAACGTCATTTTTACCAATTCCCGTTATTCCACGTAGATCTGCAGAGCATTTGAAACAAAATCGAGAGGAGTTGTCCAACTATTTCATTAATGAAGGCAAATTGTCGTGGCAAGAGCGCTACGTGTAAAAAGTGATACAATACGTACCGTGGTAGTTAAACCTTTGTGCGGCACATCTCTGTCCTTTAAAAAATCGAGTGCACTGTAAGCAAACCACTTACTTTCGTATATTTGCTCTGCTCCTAGAAGTAACTGTAATTAGTAGGTTTATTCAAATTTTTGGGTCGTTGTTTGATATAACAAATAATGTTTCTTTTGTATTCTTATGTTATTTTTACGAAATATGTATCTGAATCTATTTAACGTATGCAACGAAAAGGACAGTATCTTAAATTTCATTGTTTAGAGACAAGTTGCAAAAGTTGTGATATGTTTTTTCCCGACTTGGACATGCCCAGTATCTCAAAACATAGAAATGTCGAGTAAGTACAGTCTCCGTCGCTCACGTTTTATTATAGTTTAGCGATAAAATCTTATTGACATATCCTGTACAGCTACTGCATACACTGAAGTGTGAAATTGAAGAAAAACGGAAAATTATCTAAAAAGATTTGCTTAAATATTCATAGGCAAAACGTGTATGCAAAAAAACAGTAAAAAAATAGTCTAAATACCTATATTATTTTGAAAAATAAAAGCACATGTTTTAAATTTATTTGTTGGTTTATCTTTTCATTAACAGTACAATAATTAAGTTACCTTTTCCTGTTCCACGGCTTTTCTTTTCTTTTGCTTTCTCTCTTCTCCAGGATGCTAAGATAATAATCATTTTCTTTTTACATACATCACCAGTTGTACCAGTTGCGATCCCAATTTCTGTCCAAGCATCTTCTTTTAAAGGCTTTTTCGAATAATCTTTATTTTTTGGATCCCATATTATTGGCCTAGCTTTGTAATTTTCTATTAACATCAAAACTTTCTCGTCGTCCCATTCAGGCATTTTTATTCTACAGCGAGCGGTTCGAAGTTCCAGAAGACGTACGTAGATACGAACGACGTGAATCAACGTCCACGAGCCTACTGAGAGCACCTATGTGTTCGCCGTAAAAACCGACAACTTTCGGTTCGCTGCGAACGGCTCAAAGTATGCTCGCAAACCGACGAAAAAGGCGTCAACATTAGCGAGCATTGGTTACAGTAGCCGTTGCAGTTACAGTTGCAGTTCGCTGGTGAGTACGCACCTTAACAAAGGGTCGGAGCTAAGTAGTAATCGGTTCAATATATCTCTATTGCATTTTACTCTATCAAATTTTCGTGAAAAGTTCTGCCTATAGAGTCTAAAATGCTTATTACGTGCTTCAGCAGCCTCTTCTGATAGTTGCCCAATCGGTAGTATTGAGTGTGAAATCACTGTAGCCCCATGCATTAAGATTTTATGTACAGTGGGTGGCATCCAATGTCACCCACTGTATACTGTCATACAGTTGTACGTACAGGGTAGCGGTATCAAATGCGTAAGTTTCGAACTTTTTTGCGTCAATAATATGGCCACTAGAAATAGTTTCTAGGATTACTTTAAATCTGTATATTAAAGTATAATCTATGCCAGTAATTCGGGCAGCAGCTTCTGGATCCGAAAAAAATCTTCGGCAAGTGTTGCCATCGTTAGTGTTCGCGAAGCCTGCTTTTGGTATATCTACAAAAAGTTCCATTTTTTCACGAAATGCATTTTGGATTTCTTCCTCTTTCTCCTTTACAATTCTCTTTTCCTCAGTTTACCCAGTTGCCAGTTGGAAATCAACTGGCCGTCTATATTTCAAACTCCAATATCAACGATTACGTACAACCGTTAAAACTGAAATATCAACGGTTTACCATAACCACACTTCAAACTTACAACAAAACCTTTTAAATGATCCAAGATCTTTTTGGCGGTATCGCAGGACCAAACGTGCTACATCTAGAATTCCTGGCAAAGTCTCTAATGGTGATCTGACCTTTGAAGGTCCTCACAGCATTGTAAATGCTTTTGCGTCTGTCTTTTCTTATGTTTTTTCCCAAGAGATGATGTCTGTATTATTCCTGACACCTGTAATAACTTTCCAACACTTAGTATACCAAGGATCTCAGAGAATGAAGTGTTGAAAATCTGAAGAGGATGAGGAATTGTGGTACGTCGGGATTTGACCAATTGCCTACCTTTTTATCCGTGGTTGCGCTTACATTTTTTCTGGTCCATTGTGCAAAATCTTAAATCTATCTCTGCAGTCATCTGTTTTTCCCTCCACTTGGAAGTATGCAAACATTTGTCCAATACATAAGAAAGGCGATATTGCTGATATTGATAATTACAGGCCAATAACCATCTTGCCTAACTTTGCTAAAGCTCAAGACTTGTGTGAATCGCTGGATAACGCTAAGCAGGTTGATGTAATCTATACAGATTTCTCCCGCGCTTTTGACACCATTGACCATAACATCTTACTGAACAAGATGAGTCTCTTTGGATTTAGCAAACCGTTATTAGAATTAATGAACTCTTGTGATACTTAAACCTTAAAACCTTAGTGACAGAGAAAACACGGTCTACTACAACGGATGCAGATCGACCACATACACTTCTACCTCCTGTTACCCCCTGTTATTTAATATATATCTTAATGACCTGCTCAACCTTATGGATTGTCCCGCATTGGCTTATGCAGATGATTTGAAGATCTACCGAGTGGTTGAAACAGCAGAGGATTCATGTGTGTTGCAATCAAGCCTTGATGTACTTTCCGTTTGGTGTCTAGCAAATAAACTGTCGTTGAACATCGCCAAATGTCATTGTGTGTCATTTACTCGGAGAACCAGCAGAATTGTTTGCAGTTACACTATTAATGGAAATGAGATTGCACGAACTGTACTTGTAAGAAATCTGGGTGTATTGTTTGATGAGAAACTAAGCTTCTCGGATCATGTTTCTATGGTCACTGCAGCTGCATGTTGTTGCATGGATTTCATCTTCCGCACCTGGGGCACGTGGGCTGGGCTGTGTTCAATTTGCGCCGGGCCTCAACATTTGAAATCATTCCGTGGGCGATTTCTTTAATTTCACTAGGAATTTCAGGTTATTGCACTGCTCGACTTATATGTTCACCGTGATCGCGGCACGACTACGCAACAGCGTCCCCTACAACCAAGTCTCAAAATCAAACTAAAGCAGGTACAACGACGAAACGAAGTATGCTTGCTCGGGAAAGATCAAGGTCGACTACATTCCACTGACAACTTCCCAGCATGCGACCACGGGGTAGGAGGGGCGCAGTCTCGTTATTTAATTGCCGCACCTCGTATTTCTTCTTTATTATCTTGCATTGTTTAAGTGTTTATTGTTACCATCAGTTTTATTTCAAAGTTAACAATTTGGAATTTATTAGAGATACGTTTGATTCTGAATCATAAATTCCTATAATTTCTAAGGTATCACTTACTAATAATTCAATTTTGATTAATGGTGAAATTGGGTTTTGAATTGATTTCATTTAACTCTATTTTTAATTCAGAATTATTACCATTTCTTATTCGATCCCGTTGTTTTCGCTAAATAGTCCTATTTTTAAACCAACATGAGAATTCAAGGTGACAACGAATTTATTTGTTCTCTTGTTCACAAATTATGCTTGCTTAGGTATGTACTATCGTAGACCCACACGTTGAGGGCTTCAACAATAACTTGAGCCACGTTGGTGAATCTGAATTCGTAAAAATTCACGCTTATTTTTCTGTTTTAGATTGTTAATTACCCTCTTAACATGAAGTGAAATGAGAACAAAAAAAAAATAATAAGAAGATACTTGTACTCGGTTCACAATTCTAAATTTTTCGAAATTGTAAATCTTATTGAGAGTTGTGCTAGTTGGATTAAAAAAAATATATAACTGAAATGCTCCACGTTGTTGGTGCCACATAAATATCGTAGACCCACACGTTGAGGGCTTCAACAATAACTGGAGCCACGTTGGTGAATCTACGGATATTTTTTTAAGAAGTATTGAATTAAAAATTCTCTGGTTTTAAAATTTTGGTCCGGTGAGCTCTTAACCTCAGGGGTGTTCACGAGATATTTGGAATAAGGACTAATATTAAATAAATTAACTAACATCAATATCCTCTCAATAATACACAAATTTTTAATTATACACAATTATTTATTATAAGGATTATACATGTAAATAAAATAACATACAAAAAAATTAATCTGTTCTATTAACATAAAAAAAATGTACCAATCTAATAAACAATATTTATTTAATAAACTTATTATTGGCGCCCTCTATTGATATCTGAATAAACTTTAACCTTAAAACAGAAATCTACTTGATCGGCCTTTCTATTGGTTTAATTGAAATCATCAAGGTCAAATTAAAAATTATTTGAGTGGCGTCGGTTTTCGATAAATTGAAATAACTCCAAAATAGCACTATTTCTACGTTAGTTACAGTTATAATCGGTCAAATTGATTTTATAGGAATTAAATTTAGTGAAATAAACAACGGAATTTATAAAAATGCAACAATAAAATGGATCGGAAATTCTAACCTTATTCCTAGGATCGAATTTTATCTGGGATTACGGCCTCGGAAAAGGGTAAATCTGGATAGATGTGTGAAGATTGGGTCAGTTCTGGTACTTGGAAAAAAATAAATTACGGATTGTAGGAAGGTCGATTTCACAATAAAACTAGTACTATTTGTGTTGTCTTTAGGTCGCCATTTATTTAATACTCTCACATAACATAACCTCCTCTAACCTCATTTCATTCAGTCTTGCCAACCTATCTTTCGATCCCCTACAGTTCGGCCATCCTACCGTGATGTTGTCCCAACGTCACTGTAGGCTTCCCCTTCTCGACTTGAACTTTCATCGTCTTCTGCTCTTCCATCGTCTTCGGGTTCTTCATCGTCTTCCACTCTTCTATCGTCTTCGGGTTCGTCGTCATCTTCTGCTCTTCCATCGTCTTTAGATTCTTCATCGTTCTCTTGAATCTCGACCCATCTCTTTATTCTCCCGGGGGGAAGTATCGCACTATAAGGTTTTTGCGAAATCTGGAACCTGGTATGTCTGTAACACAGTATCTGTCATTATCTAATACTTTGCTAATTTGATAAGGACCAGCAAATTTGGGTGACATTTTCGGACTCAAATCCATTTCCGGGGCGTTCCGCTCTATCATCACGTACTCTCCTGGTAAAAACGGTTTGTGTGGTCTTCTGTTTTTGTTGCAGCTCTTCTCATTGTACTTCTGAACTTTCTCATTCTGCTTCGTGGCTTTCATTCTTGTTTCGTCGAGATTTTTGACGAAATCATGAATTCTTAATTCTTCCTGTAGCTGATTTTCTACCGACGCGTCTTGTAGCAGGTCGAGCTTGTATCCAAAAAATACTTCGGCAGGTGTTTTACCAATACTACGTTGTAAGGTCGAGTTGAGCGATAATTGGATTTTAATCAAACTTCCAGTCCATTGTTCGTGGGTTTCATTCTCTTTTAATAATGCTGGCATTATTACTTTGTTAAGTCTTTCCACCTGACCATTGGCTCGTGGGGTTTGCACGGCTACATGAACAAATTTAATGTTGTGTTCTGCACAAAATTTCACAAAGGCTTGGCTGGTGAAAGCAGTTCCTCTGTCTCTAATGATTCTACGTGGTCTTCCAAATATTTTTGTCAGTTGATACATTACTTTCAATACCTCTGTTGCATTTGTGGTGTTGGTCGATTCGAGAAAGGTAAACTTTGAAAAGGCATCTACTATGCATAATATGTACTTATGCCCCTGTCTGGACTTTTCAGGTATCTTCAGATGGTCTAAATGTAGTGTGTCAAATGGGCGGTCTCCCTTATCTATGCTATGAAGGTATCCTTCGTTGGTAATGTTTTTATAGTTGTGCTGTAAGCATTCGATACAGTTGTCAAAGCATTTCTTCACCAACTTCTTCATTTTCCGGAAATAATAAAACTGGCGTAGTCTGTCTAAGGTTTTGTCGACTCCTAAATGTGATATGTCCTCATGAGGTTTAATAACTAAATTCCTACGCATCCCCTTTGGCACAACAAACAGTGATCTGTTTCCAATTCTTTTGAAAATCTTGCCATTGGCAATGTATAATCCGTCCTTATTTGGTGTTTCGGTTAATCGCTCTTTCAACCTCTGTAATTCTTCATCCTTTCTTTGTGCCACTCCTAACCAGTCATTATCTGTGTCGACAAAGTAGCACCTACTCAAGGCGTCAACGTGTTTCATCTTATCCCCTGGTTGATGTTCTACTGCATAATCGTACTCAGCTTAGCATTGGCTCCATCTAAACAGTCGCCTATTCTTTTCCTTTTTCTTCAGTGACATCTTTAGAGCGTTACAGTCTGTGACTAGAGTAAAATATTTTCCCAGTAGATAAACTCTGAACTTTTCTAGGGCTTTCTTCACAGCAAGCATTTCGAGCTCAAAGCTATGGTACCGTGACTCCGCATCACTGGTCTTCGCACTGAAATAGTACACTGGATGAAACGTATTTTCGTGCTTCTGCATCAGTACGGCCCCATACCCTCTCGGGCAGGCATCAGTGTGAAGTTGTGTTTCTAAATCTGTGTCGTATATTCTCAAAATTGGGTATTCTATGAGAGCAGCTTTCAATGTTTCAAATGCATGCAGCGGTTCGTCATTGAAAACGAATGGCTTCTCCATGCTAAGTAAATCGGTCAAAGGTCTAGCAATTAAGGCGAAATTCTTTACGAATCTCCTAAAGTAGCTAGTCAATCCTAGGAACGATCTTAAGGATTTCTGGTTGTGCGGAATCGGAAATTTTCTGATAGCTTCAGTTTTATAAGTACTTACTTGTATTTTGCTATCACATATCCTGTAACCTAAATAATCAATCGACGTTTGCAGGAATTGGCACTTGTCCATGCGAAGCTTCAAGTTATGCTCCATCATTCTATTGATTACATCTTTTAATATCTGTAAATTTTCATGTATGGTATTGGTGGCTATCAGTAAGTCATCCATATAAATCTGTATTCGATTGTCCTCTATGTGATACTGAAATATGAAGTTAATGTATCTTTGAAATATCGAAGGGCTATTTGTAAGACCAAACGGCATCTTCAAAAATTCGTATTGGCCGTTAGGTACCACAAAAGCGGTGTATTTAATCGAATTTTCATCCATATCCACATGGTAAAACCCGTTTTTCAGGTCCAAAGTTGTGTAGAATTTCTTCTTGGCTAGACCGATAATAAGATCATCGATGAGCGGAAGTGGAAAATTTTCTTTAAGGGTCTTGTCATTTAGGGCTTGATAATCAATGCACATGCGTAACTCTTTGTTTTTCTTGGATTCTAAAACTATTGGGCGCGAATACTCAGAACTGCTTGGGCGAATTACATTTTTCTGTAACAAATCGTGTATTATCTCGTTCACAGCCTTTTGTTCAGAATATGAGAGTCTTCGGGGTTTTGATCTCACAGGTACATCATCTTTCAGAACTATTCTCATTTTAATACAGGATTCTGACTCATTCTGACATCCTCGTGAATTGTTAAGGTAAGTATTAATAATATTTCGTGCGTCATTCTGATAATTCATCGCAATATCCGCGTTTATAGCTAAATGTCTCAGTTACACATGACTCTATATCTATGTTAAATATACTTGTAACATCAACATTATCATCGTTTGGTGTAAATTCTATGGCATCTTTAGTGACATTCCATGTGACTCTATTTAAAAATTCTTGACCTAATGGTACAATTAAAGCAGTTAATTCAAACGATGTATTGTCAATAATTATGTTCATGCTTACAGCTTCTTTGCAAGTAATTTTAGTATTACCAAATCCTACAAGAGTTGTGGAGTCAGTGATTAGTTTTATATTCTGATTGTTTAGTAAATCATTCGACCCAGAGGGATGTCTGGCCGGCGGTGTCGACCACGGGGTATGGTCCCATCCATCGCGGGGCGAACGGTCGGCCTGGAGAGTAACGGCCTCTGACCATGACTAGGTCTCCTACCTTGGGTTGGATAGGCATGGGTACGTCGGGTCTTGCGTAGCGTTGCTCGCGGTACCGCCGCTCGTTCGCGTGGATTGCTCGGGTCCGTTGTGGCTGTGGCTGTACTTCCTCAGGGATGGGATCCCACCATTCTCCAGGTCGTCGTAGCTCGTACTCGAACAAGGCTTTAGCTGGGGACAGCTTGGTTGCGGCGTTCTGGCGGCTTCGGAGGTTGAACAGGACCTGATTCAGCTTTTCGTCCGAGCGTTCCGGCGTTTTTCCTTCTAACTGTAGTCGGAGGCCCTTCTTCGATTCCTGATTACGGCGCTCCACAGGGTTAGCTCGGAGGTGGTATATCGGAGTGGTCCAATGCAGGGACTGCCAGCGGCGCAGTGCTGAGTCCCAGGTGACGGATGTAAACTGGGGACCGTTGTCGGTGAGAATTACCATGGGATAGCCGAAACGCTGGAAGATGGTGTCCAGGAAGCGGATGATCACCTCGGCTCTGGTGCTCGTTGCTGCTTGGGTCTCGGTCCATCTGGAGTGGATATCCATGGCCACGATCCCGAAGCGGTTGCCGGATCGGGATTCGGTGAGGGGTTCAATTAGGTCCACGGACAGTACCTCGAACGGTTGCTTCGGGGAGTGCGGTCTTAGTGGTGCCGCGGCCTGGATGGGGTGCTACGGTTTAAATCGAATAAAACCCCCAACCAGACCGTAGTGGATTTGGCGCGCTCAAATGACCGTCTCCCTGACTGGATCAGGTGAGATTCCGCAAAACTATTCACTAATCCTACCTGAAAACTTGGACGTCCCTTCTGTTCTTATGGGAGGGCCTTCTGCTGCCGCTATGCTCAATGCCGGAGACGGGAGTGGGTCGATGGTACTAAGTACACTCGACGGTCGAATTACCAGGCGCCACCCCGCTAGAATTCTAGCAGAAGCCTCGAGCGAAACTTGTCGCGGGGTTACAAGTTTTTAAGTACAAGCCACGTACGGGGTAGGAGGAGTGCAGGGAGGGGGGAAGATATACAAGAATTATCCTCTGGATATCTCAACGGCAACAAATTTATTGTCAATAAAATATTGAGTAAAAAAAAAAGTTTGACCACAAATAAGCACGTACTAGCAAACTGGATAACTGACCCAAGTTGAATCTGCAGTGAAGGCGTAATAACAAAAAAATTAATTAAGAACCAAAGGTTCAGTTGATAACACGGTTGAAGCATTACCAAAGAAAAGTAAGTTGAAAATTTGGGCAACATTCGTAATTAAAATTTCAAAATTAACCAAAAAAAAAAAAAGGGAACAAAGTGTCTTAACGTACAGTGAGTGACTAAGATTAATGAAGGTCTACAAAATTGATGCATTCGTAAATTAAGGTAAACAGAAAATAAATTGCTCGATAAACTGACGTAAAACTTCAATAGTTAAACGGTAATACCAAATGACTTAAACCTATAGTGTATATCTTAACCTCAATTAAGGTGTACAAGCTCGATTTATTCGAGGTCGCTATCTGCGAAGACTTAGCCGAAGTTAAAGGCATATAAATTTTACACACCCTGTATATCAACTAGATAACTATGTTATGTGACAGTTTACTAAATCTTAGCTTCGAAACGTTTCTATGCCTTACAAAAGATCATACAATAGATTTAAAATACCAATAACACAGGGTAAAACTAAGCGAGCCACCCTTTACGACCCGAATACATCATTTAAAACTCTTTAAGAGAGGTTACATTAATAAAAAAAAAAACTATTAAAGTTTACGTTAAATGTAAATACATGCAATTGAAATTTATTTATAAATTCATATACTTATGTGTGCTTCAAACCTTGTGCAGAACCTATACGTCAGGTGTTGTGTTAACCAGACATTCCCTGAATACCTGCGTAGCTATGGTCGAAGGTGTTTGATGCCACCAAGGCGGATCGGATCAGCCAACTGGCCGGGGTCCGGTCATTAAATGCGAAATGGCGTTAACGCCCTCCACCTCGTGGTCATCCACGTGTATGGGTTACGGAATCCAAAAAAAAAAAGAACGGAAGTTCACCTCCAGATTGAGGATCCAAAACTAGCAGCTAATAGGGGGGAAAAATACGGAATGCCTAAGTTATACGCCTAACAAATGATACAAAATAAATCAAAGAAAATGTCCTACCTGTATGAGACCCCTAATCCGGAAACATCCAATTTAATCGGCATCAAAACCACAAAATAACCGTGCGATTCACCAGAAAACTAATATCCCTCGCAAGAGGACTTGAAATATTCACAAAAATTCCATAAATCACCAAAAATACCAAAAATATCTTAGCACGTTTTCAAAGGTGAGATTCCGGAGGTCTCAAAACAGCTGCGGCTCTTCCGACGGGTCGAGATCAAAAGCCCAGATGACAAGATGAGATGTTCCCGAGAATAAGACGCGCAGTCGGTAATAAGCGAACCGATACCCGTTGACCAACAGAGCTAAGCGTATAACGGGAAGACAACTATTAGGCGTTAAAATATCTATTAAAAAGAGAAAATAAAACGTAACAGGGGCCCCGTTTGAAGGCGTTGCAGAGACGGCAACCACGAATGTACTCGGCGATGTAGGCCCGGATGGTCGGCCAGTGGAAGCGCTGGGTTATCACCCGGCTTGTTTCCTCGATCGCGGGGTGGCCTGCAGTGCTGTCATCGTGGTATTGGTGGAGAACCAGGGGTTGAGCTGTCCTTGGTACGGCGATGCGGTGGTGCGGGCCGTTCTTGTGGCGTACGAACCCACTGCTGAAGCTGAAATCCGGATCCGGGGTGCCAGCTTGTAGTCGCCGTATGATGTTCTGGACCTGGGGATCGCTTTGTTGAGCATCCTGGATGGCACGGAGAAGAGGTTCTTGCTCCTGGACTAGGAACATCTGGTCTGGCTGTTTCTCGGGTGTTGTTGCGTTGGACCTGGGCACTAAGCGGTCTGCTTCTCCTAGAGCAGGAGGTGTGGTGTTGTCCTCTGGATTTCTGGAGAGAGCGTCCGGGAGCTGGTTGTCCTTGCCGGGCACGTGTTCGACGGTGTACTGGAACTCTTGTAGCAGCAGGGACCATCTCATAAGCTTGGACTTTGTCTCCCGGAAGCCATCGAGCCAGGATAGGGCCTTGCTGTCCGTTCGGAGCAGGAATGGTCGATCCTCCAAATATGGGTGGTAGCGTTTGATGGCCCAAATGACGGCCAGGCATTCTTGCTGTTTGATGTGGTACCGCTGCTCTGTCTTATTAAATCGCAAGCTGGAGTAGCTGACGATCCTGCGTTGACCCTCTTCTTTCTGGAAGAGCACACCAGCGGCGCCGATGGAGCTGGCGTCCGTCTGGAGTACGAACGGTTTCCCTAGGTCCGGTCGGTACAGGAACAGAGGCTTTGAGGCGACGGTCTTGAGGGCGTTGAAGGCGGCGTGGGCGGACTAGGTCCACTTGAAGGTGGTTTTGGTCTGCAACAGATCCGTCAGTGGTGCCATGATGCGGGATGCGTCTGGGATGTAGTCCCGGAGCCAGTTGATGGTCCCTAGGAACTGACGGAGGGACTTCCTGGTCGTCGGAGTGGCAGCCGCCTTGATGGCGTTGATGTGGCCCGTCTGGCGTTGGTTGCCTTCCTCGGTGACGACGTGCCCCAAGTAATCCAGTTGGGTGCTAGCAAAGTGGCACTTCTCCAGGTTGAGGCGGAGTCCGTGCTGCTGCAGTCGTTCCAACACCTGGTGGAGGTGCCGGAGATGTTCTGGCAGGTCCCGGGAGTAGATGATGATGTCATCAAGGTACACGATGGCAAAATCCCGGAAATAGCCAAGGGCATCACGTTAAACTCGTAGGCCGCTCCGTCTGGAGTGGCGAGGGCGGTGTACTCCTTGGAGCTGGCGTCCATCTGGATCTGCCAGTATCCACTTTGGAGGTCCAACGTGCTGAATATGCGCGATCTTCCTAGATCCCTCAGGGACTCCTGGATTGGGGGCAGTGGGCTGGCTTCGCTGCGTGTCTTATCGTTTAAGCGTCGATAGTCCACGCAGAATCGCGGCTTGCCATCCTTTTTGTTGACGATGACGACCGAGGAGCTGTACTCGCTGTGACTGGGGCGGATGACTCCTGCGGCGAGCATCTCGGCTACTTGGCTGGAGATGATCCGCTTTTTCTCCGGGTCGTAGCGGTATGGTTGTACTTGGACGGGCAGCTCATTCTTCAGCCGGATGGTGTGTTTCGTGGTGGAGGTGGTGGTAATGGTTCCTCCTTCCTCGAACACAGGGCTGAACTCCTGGAGGAGGGCTCGGAGAGTCCGCTGCTGGTCTGGGTCCTGCAGGTGGAGGTGTAGCTTGTCCGGGTCGATGTCGGGAGTGGTCCGCCGCTGCGGGGTGTTGCGGAAATGGATGGTTCGGCGCTCGGTGGTCCCTACTTGGAGGCATCCACGTCCGTAGTCCATGACGACACGGTGTTCCTGGAGCCAGGGGTGTCCCAAGATAATGTCGGCTCGCAGGTGGGGGACAATCACTACCTGACATCTGAACGGGTAGTCGCTGGCGGAAGCTTCCAGCGTGGCCACCTGGTCGGTCAGGAAGGTCTGCTTTTCGATGGCCATGTCGAACTGGATCGGGGTGACCTTGGAGGTGGGTCCGGATGTCCATCCGGGCTTGACCAACTTCTGGCTGGCGGCGCTGTCGATTTGGGCGAGGACCTCTCGGTCGCCGAGTGCCAAATATTGTAATATAATCCTGAATACATGTTAATACTATTTCAGTGTCCGTCCTTTGATACAATTTAACAACTTTGGAAAATACGTCATATATAATAAAAAGATGTTTATAACCCTTGCTACTAGTTGGTAATGTGGATAGAAAATCAATGGTTACTAGTTCTAGTTTGTCTCGTGTAACTATGCTCAATGATTCGTTCTGATTTATAAAATTCTTATGTTTAGCGAGTTGACATAGATGACATTCCCGAATTAGTTGTTTGATAATCCTGTAATCATTGATACAATGAAATTCTTCTTTGAATATAAGCCTAGTTTTTCTGCTTCCTATGTGTTGATATTCTAAGTGAATGATGTTACTTATTTCACTGCAACCTTGGAAATTTAGTGCGTATACACTTCAGTCTTCTAACTTCTTTTTTATCAAGTCTTCGTGTAGAAAATATCCTTTGATGTTATTCTGATTTTGTAGTTGCTGTTTTACTTCTAATAACTGTTCAGATGTTTGTAAATTTTTCAGGTGCGCGCGAGAAAATATTCCTCTTTGTTGTAGTATCAGATGAGCAATGAATACGTCAGGTTTGCTTCTATCTTGACTTTTTCTGCTAAGGACATCTGCAGCAATCGTCAATATCCCTGGTCTGTTTTTATCTCAAAATCATATTCATGGAGTAAACTCCATCGATAAATAATTCCATTATTACACTTGCGTTCCATTATTGTAGTAAAAGCTATGTGATCGGTTTCGATAGTAAATTTCTTTCCTAATAAATAATAGCGAAATTGGTTGACATTAAAAATTAAAGCTAACATTTCTTTTTCAGATACGCAGAAACGAATTTCATTTGGTCTTAAAGAACGGGAAATAAATCTTATAGGTATTTCTACATGGTCTTGTACTTGAACTAATTCAGCAGCGAGAACATATTTAGAAGCATCACATCTTACAATAAATGGTATATCGAAATTAGGATGAAAATTTATAATATGGTCCGCAAAAACATTTTTTAGATCCTTAAATGCGTTCTCATGATGTTCATTTCAATGCCATTTAACATTTTTCGAATTTTACGAATTTCTTGTACCCGTGTTTCACCTACCGTAACACCTTGATCAGTAATTAAATAACCTAAGTAGTTGACTGAATTCTTGAAAAATTCGCATTTGTCTAAATTAATTTTCAACCCAGATTCACATAAATTCGTTAAAATAATATTTAAATGTTTGATATGTTCCTCATAACTGTTTGAAAAAATAAGAATATTATCGAAATAAAAAACACAAAAATCTTCAAATTTATTTAACACTCTGTGAAGTAATAATAAGTGCAGAAGGTGATGTTTTCCCGCCAAATGGTGCGACAGCAAATTGAAAAATGTTTTCATATGCTAAAGGCACAATATTTCTTGGAATCTTCTGTAAGTTTAATTAACCAAAAAGCAGCTTCTAGCAATCTAATTTGCTGATTATTCTTCCTCCATGACATTTAGATAGTAGCACGTCGATATTCAGAGGCGATTCATATCCTGGTTTGATCCTTTTATTCAGTTCTCTGGCATCTAAACATAATCTTAAACTATTATCGGATTTCTTGACTATAACAATAGGATTTATAAAATAGGATTCAGATCTTTCAATAATACCTTGTTCAATTAATTTTTGTATTTCGTAATCTACCTGTTCTTGATAATGATGTGGAATAGGGTTAAGTTTTGCATTTCAGAGGTGTTTCATCTTCAACTTCAAGTTTCTGTTCAAAATTCTTCGCGAATACTAGTTCATCGTTAAATAATAGCTGGTTTTTCCATAATACGTCCATTAATTCTCTTTCTATGTCCTGATCTTCTAAATTTAAACTTCTAACAACATTTGATATTAAATATTAAGTTATTCATATGTGTGGCAAAATGGCCAAATAGAAAAACCAATGAGTGAAAAATGGCTGGCCACGTGATCAAGAAGAATGTAGTTAAAATATCTATTTATAAAGTACCAGTAAAAAGTTACAAATTTAAAAAAAAAGGAATGAAATGCGGATCGTACTTCGAAGTCGATATATCAAAACTAAATTAACATATAAAGTGCAAAATGTAAGAAAATACCCATATTAAATACATATATCTAAAAGAATACCTGCTTAAATTCACGATAAAACAATCAGAAATTATAACACGTGCAACTAAGACAAACCTAAACTTGCCGAAAGGAAAACGTTTACAGAAATTAGTAAACACAGATTAATGGCTAGCAAGAATTAAAAAGCGATTAATTACATTCTATAATCACCTTACCTTGGATCAAGCGCACCACTCACACCTGTTATCTCTACAAAAGACAAAATTTAAGAGAGAGAGGGTGTCACAAGCTCTACGACCACATAAATATGATCGCGCGGGGTCACAAGATTGCAATACGATCCAGCACGGTAAAACACGAAGGAAATAAAAATCATAGATTATTCAAATGATTGGAGCGGCAATCACTGATCGAACCAGAAATCAAGTACGTACAATGGAACGTCTGAGAAAAAGACGTTACACACCCCCTTTTTTCCCCGAAGAAATTTTTCGTTAGAAAATTTTCGGAAAAAGCAAAAAACTCCAAAAGGTAAGTAAAACAGATAATTATTTAATAAAACTGCTTGAAGAGCATACGAGAGAAATTTACAAAGTATCGAACCATCTACTGAAATCAATTTAATAGGTGAGACCAGAAATCTCAAAGGAAAAGCGCAGGACGAACTATTCATAATTATTCGGCAGAGACCCAAGGTAAATACACAATTTAGAAAATTATTTGCAAAAATAAATGTAAAAAAAAAAACTTTTAACTAGAGGTAAGTAATCACAAGGTCCAAAGAGAATAAATAAATAAACTCCCAATTAAAAGAAACTACAGTTGCACTTAATCGTTTCAAGAACTAATAAAATGAAGTCTTTATCTCAGAAATAAACGCGAATTCGCCACTGCTAAATCAAAGTCAAGGATTCACATTGCAAAGGATTCACATTGCAAATACAATAAATCATAAATAAAAAGAATAATAGCGGACAGCTATGTATACCTCAATATATAGAATTATATAAACACAAGATAGACAAACAGGTCTCATAAAAAAAAACTTTTCCTCAAATAGAAAATAAAAGTTTCATGTTCCACTACTTTTCGAACAAGGTGTATATAAACGAAAATACATACTGGAATGCGCGGGAAGTAGATAAATTCAAATAATACCATAAGATTTAGAATCTCATTTGGGGTATTCTTAACAGTACTATAAACGGTATATTCAAAGTTTTGAAGTAGATAAATTACTTATGTAAGAAAGGTATTTACATTTGTAGAGTAAAGCACTATATCCTAATAAGAAAACCGTGATTCCAATTAACCTCAGGTAGTGAAAGAGAAAATATAATAGAGCTTAATAGCTCTTGTTATTGGTGCTTGCGGCCTTACGAATAAAATATCTGTCCTCGAGACATCAATAAGGTGGAGATGGGCAGAAGCTAATTGAAAACAGAGTATTCTGACAACAAAAAAAGCAAACAAACATGTTCCCAATCCAAGACCATCAATATAACAAAAAATTGAAGCGTTCGCTCCGAGCGACTCTGGTCGGTGAGTCCTACTACAGCGGCAAGAACTCTAACGATGGGGCCTCGATAGGGACTAAGTCAACTTGGGGTACAGTTCATACAACTGTTGTTTAGACTGCCATTGTGGTTCGCGATATAATTTGTTAGATGTTGATCTGCAATAATGCGACTCCATCTTTAGCAGACTTTCAAGAAATAGTTTAAGGGAATCTATTCTTCTAACATCCAATCTTCTCCTGTTCTTTTGACTTGGGTCCTCATTTTTCCGGTTTGTCTGTTTCTGTAGCTTCGTTATCATCAGCCATAGTGTGTAGGTACACCAAGTTCTGTTTCATCTTCTTTCTTTTCACATTTCCAGGAATGTACTGTCCATTCTCCTATTCCCAGTGAATTAAGATACATTCTTTTGCACTCATTGTTTTTTCGTAAATAATAACTAAAGCTATTTACCCTTCGTGAGTTCTCTTCTTTTCGATCTCTGTGTCGTTGAGTTTCACCTAATTTCATATCCAGCTGCACAAAATGTTTCTTTTCTTTCCAACTCAATTTCCAAAAACTCGAATTCTGATTTTCTATCCTCCTCTGAAAACAAATATTTCAAAGTAGGCTTCTTTGCTGAATCTTGATTTTTGGTAGATATTTTGCACGAACACCTCTCTTTCAGAACTCGCTGTTGCTTTGGAATGCTGTATTCCCATTTCTCATCAACTATCTTTTTTCCTTTATACGAGTCGCCCAGCTCTCTTTTTCTTTTATTCTGCTCCCTTTTCCAGCTGCCTTCCTTAACGTGTCTTCTTTTCAATCGTTTTCTTCTCAAAGGCTCTTCGTTTTCCGCATTTTCTTCTTCGCTATTCAAGTCTTCAGTAGGTCGATAATGTGGATCTTCGGCTGTTGATGTTTTACTAGTATTTTGATCCACACTGCTTTTCACAATTTCATCCCTAGAAATATCTTCCGATGAGTTAGGCTCCGAATCTTTTTCTTTG
>SMLS01068835.1:0-18093 GCA_004785975.1 Popillia japonica
ACTTACACTGTACCAGCATTGACTACTACGGTCTCATCACCGGCTGTTGGGAGTTGTTGTCGTAGGAAAATTCGGGTATTGAGGGGCAAGGAGAATCCCCGACACAAGTTCACATGAACACAACACACTCTGCACAGACAGCGCGGTTGCGTAGTTTCGATTGGAGTACTCAATGATGTCGGAGCGCTGATTCCGAGCTTTTGACGCGCCTACAAGTTATATGACCAGTAATGATTAAAGTTATAAATCAAAATGTAAAAAAACGATTAATATTATCTATAAAAATCTGAAACGGCTGTCAAATCAACAAGTACTTCGTTTTTTAAATCAATGGCAATAGAATTAGTATCTTTAAATCGCAAACATCTGTCATATCAATAAGTGATTTACAAATAATCACAAAGCCGTCGTTATATTTAAACATACATACATATCATAACGTGCGACGAATATGTAAACGTAAGAATTCCTTATACACTTGTAAAAAATCGAATACACTAAAAAAAATTTATCAAATAAAAATATTTTATTAATTTTATGATGCAATTCAGTAAGAGGAAAGTCCCAATAACTAGAACGCGTAAAATTACAAAATAATTTACAATTCAGAAAAATGCCATTAGACAGGATGTATGTAAATATACATAGATATTGTAACATTGGTCTAATAGTGGTCATAATAAGTGCATTGATCAAATTTAAAATTCAGGTATTTAATAAATCTTTTCGAGTTCCATCTAAACGAGTGACATATTTGACAAAACAAAGACTAAGATCATTTATTGTGATTTGTATTATTAGAAGGACGGTCGATCAGGTACCATGTACCTCCCATTGATCTAATAAATAAATAAATAATAAATCGATGTAAATCTTCCCGATTCCTTCAGTCCTTTCTAATGTTCTTAACGAATCCCAGGATTAGTTTTGGTGTCGAGGCTTTAATCTGTCCGGTCTTTAGAGTCACCTGCCTTAAATGCTGAAACTTTTGCCGAGCTAATGCTTCGCAGTCACAGAGTATGTGCCGGCTATCTCAATTCCCAGTTCGCAAAATCGGCACATGTCTTGATCAGCTATTCCCATTTTTTTGAAGCAATGACTAGTGCGCAGGCCCGTGAGGGTTCTTCAAATCTGATTTTCATATTACTATTTGGCGAGCACGTAATAAGTTCGCTTGTGATTGTCGTATTTTCCTCCCAAGCCAGGCCATTTCTTTTGCGACCAGTCTTGAACTTCCTTCTTGAGCTGGCGTTTTGAAACACCAAAGAAGGGTGCTGGACAATGTTCGTGCCTTGCTTACAAGTTCATTCGCCATGTCATTTCCTTTGGTATTTGTGTGCCCTGGAATCCACATCAGTGATACTCTGTCCTTTGTGGCCAATTGTGTCATCTTCATTCGTTGTTGCCAGCCCAATTTAAAAACAAACCGGCTATTGTGATAGTAGTGATCGGTGTGAATGTAGAGTTCATGTTTGTATTGGAACTCAAGAGCCATAGTTTAAACAATTCTTGTAATTATGCATGTGTTAATATCATTACAGCTACACACTACTTTTGATTTCATGTTAAAATTTAAGATACATGTAGGTTATACACCCTAGATTTAAAAAATTAGAACTTTTTTTAACTTGAAGGACTAGGCAATTTAGTAGCATCATGTATTTACAGATATTGGTTCATTCTCGTGTGATTGTTGTTTCAATCTTGCGTTGGATCATATGGTATAATTTCATTATATTCATGTTAATAGAATGTAGCGTGAGTTTGTGTAAATTTTCACTGATTTAAATAGTAAATGTTGGTAAAATAAACCATCGTACCAGCAACCGATTCATATATTACAATTAAGATTTACTCTATTAGGTACCCATTTAGTTATAATTTAGAAAATGAGAATGGTTTTTAAAATCTGTGCATGTCTGTTTACAATTGCAAATTCTACGTAAATCAACTCGTTGACAGCATCTGACTACAAAATAATATATAGGGCGATCGAGAATGATTGTCCGTGCCGCTACCATGATAAAAGCCGAATGGCAAATTGTCGCTCATCTGGAATTGTTTTCATTGGCGTAGCAATTCGTTTAAAGCAATATGTAGGTGGGTGACTTAGTCTCTTATGATACACGCAGTTGAATAAACAAGCAGATACATATATTACATGTCAATATGTGTCTACAATGAGGGTTTCCGGGTGTCATGATTAATAAAATATATACATACAATACAAAATAAAAATAAAATGTACAAGATATACAATAAACTCGACGTTTTGCCACTAATGTAAGCGGCTTCTTCAGGACCAAAGAGGTTAACTGGGTGGGTACCAGAAGGTCACGGTAACTCGACGTGTAAAGCACGCTAGAGGCGAAAACCTTCTGGTAGGTGAGGGGCGTCAGAGGGTCACGGTAACTCGACGTGTCAACCACACTAGAGGCGAAAACCTTCTGACAAGGATGACTATGATATTGGAAGTGATGATTCAGATTCAGATTCAGATTCTTTATTCATTCTGTAGTGCAAACATGTGCATAGAGTATGTCATATATATATACGTGTTACACAGAAACCTAAAACTAAATACAAAAGTACAAAGTTCAAAACTGTTTGACCAATCTGTATTAAATGATTTGGTGAGGGACTTACACCTTCCTAAGGACTCAGCTAAGCTTTTAGGCTCAAGGTTGAAAGAAAAAGAATTGTTAGCACCTAGCACAACATTTTACTGGTTTAGGAACAGAGAAAAAGAGTTTGCTCGATATTATTCCGAAGAAGATGCACTAGTTTTCTGTAATGATGTACCCGGGCTCATGGAACAATTGCACATAGAATATAATGTTTCTGAATGGAGACTCTTTATTGACTCGTCAAAAAGGAGGCGTAAGGCCGTTTTTCTACACAATGGAAGTAAATATGCTTCTGTACCAGCGTGACATTCAGTTCATTTAAAAGGGTGTTATGAAAATCTTGGGCTACTTTTAATTAAAATTCGTTAGAAGGATCAAGGCTGGGCAATTTGTGGTGATTTGAAAATTCTTTGTTTTTTACTTGGACCACAAAGCGGTTATACTAAATATCCTTGTTTTTTGTGTGAGTGGGATAGTCGTGATAGAAAGCAGCACTATTGTTAAAAGATGTTGCCACCAAGACAAACCTTACAACCGTCGTACTACAAAAACGTAGACGTTTTTGTAGTACGACGACGATGTTAGTAGACCCGACCAAAGTTTTGCTTCCTCCATTACATATAAAACTAGGGTTAATGAAACAATTTGTGAAGACATTAAAAAAAGATGGAGAGTGCTTCAAGTATCTTTGCAGCCTGTTTCTTCGCTTGTCAGAAGCAAAGATAAAGGAGGGTGTTTTTGTTGGGCCGGATATAAGAAAGCTTATGAAAGATGAAAATTTTGAATCTCAAATGGAGGAAGCAGAAAAACAAGCAACAACAAAAATGTGGTTACAAATTTTCTTGGGAACAAAAAACATAAATATTATAAAAATATTGTGCAAAATATGTTAGAAAAATTTAAAACCTTAGGCTGTAACATGAGTTTGAAGGTGCATTTTCTAGATTCGCATCTCGACTACTTCCCTGAAAATCTTGGTGCAGTAAGTGAGGAGCAGGGGGAAAGGTTCCACCAAGACCTAAAAGAGATGGAGAGAAGATACCAAGGCAGATGGAATATAAGCATGATAGCTGAAGAAGAAGAATGTTGGATGTTAAAAAGGGATGGTCCACTAGGAGATTACAGAAGAAAAAGCACAAAAGGGAATATGGAAGGACAAAGGAAAAGATATTATATGGACTTGTAAAAACATAAATAGTATTTTACTATTTCTTTTCATTAAATTTAATGATATTTGTAAGAAATTTTGATTTTTATATCCTTTGTAAATAAATTCAAAATGTAACTAAAATTATTTTTAATTTAAAAAAAATATAATTTGAAGCGATTTTGTGAAAAATCCTTACGTGATGGAGAAAAATAGAGTTCATATTTGGAGTAAGCGCCCAAAAGCACATAAGAATCAGCCATCAAATTTAAAACAATTTTTTTAAAGTTAAAAAATGCAGGCCTGTGTTATTTATTCAAGAAACCAAATGTAAAGATATATTTTATAATTATTTTTTGAATATACTCCTGATAGATACTAACAGTAAGGTTAACAATAAAATAAATTTTATTTACAAATCATAATCAATATGACCACCATTATTAAGTAAACATGTGTCGATTCTTCTCTTCATACCTTCGCAACATTTCCGGTCCAATTTCGCCTATTGCTATTCTCACAGCTCCCTTCAGTTCGTTTAATGTGTGCAACCGATTGGTAAATATTTTATTCTTCAAATAACCAAACAGAAAAAAATAAATAGGGTAAGATCTGGAGATCTTGGCGACCATCTGTTAGTGCTAATAAGCCGATTGTCATAAAGTTGTTCTAGATACTGCATAGTCTGTCTTGCAGTGTGGGGAGAAGCATTATCCGATTGAAAGAAACCTGTCGTTATCTCATCATCGTGCAATTGATCTATAAATGTATTTAGAATTTCACGATAATTTACAGCTGTAATTGTTTCTTCAAAAAATATTGGTCCGATAATTCTCCTTCGTGACATAGCAACCGAAACGCCAATTTTCAGGGGGTGTAGGTCTGTCTGGTGGTAGACATGAGGATTTTCAGATGACCATATTCTATAATTTTGGGAGTTTACATATCCGGATAAATGAAACCATGCTTCATCAGAAAAAAGCATAAATTTAGCAGCTCGTCATTCCTTAAATTTGCATTTAACCATTAACAATAATCTATACGCAATGCATACCTATAGTTTTGGCACAACCGATATTTTATATGGGTGATAATGTAATTTAATTACTTACTACTTTGTGACACGAAATCAAAATAATGTAAATAATCTTGTATACCTGTTTGTTGAGCCAGTTGTCTTAATGGCTTTCACGAACTCTGATCAAGACGAGCTCGAATATCTTCAACTACTTCTTCATTAAGAACGGTCCTACAGGCAGAGCTTTTCCCTTTGCAAACAGCGCCCGTGTTTCTAAAACGCTCTACTGCTCTAAAAACATGTCGTGATAGTGATTTATATCGGGAAATTCGGTGGTTAAATCGTCAATGAATTCAATCAATTGGATCACGATCTCCACTTCGGAAATATGGTTCCAAAAGGAACTTCTCTTGGTCAAAACTAAGAGGCATTATAACCTAAAAACTGAGTTTTATTTGTAACATTATTTATAAAACTGGAGTAATTCTAACGTACCGCAATCGTTAACTATTAGATAAAATAGCCTTCAAAAAGACTTTGTCATGAAAATAAATTACGATATGTAATAGGAAAAAATACACAATAAAAAGCAAGAAAGTAAACGGACGCCAATGAATAAATACACAAGAAAAATGACATATGATCACCAATTTGTATATAATTGCTAAGTACATGCGCATAAATGGAAATAAGTACATACACAGTTATCTAATTGGAAAAATAGTTTTTTTTTGGACAAACTTTTGCGATTGCGCGATATGATTGCCGGTGTTCATTTAGCACAGCTTGAATCTTGTCACTAATAACCTGAATGCCGTTTGTACTGTAACAGCGAATTTTTTAACACATATTGACTTATTATACAACAACTTCAAAACTATAAATCATGCATCATTGCAGCTAATATAGCATATTTTACTAAATTTTATGCAAAAAGGAAGAAAAGGAAATTGTTCTAGCTCTTATAGAAAAAGCTTGCAATTACTTAACATTTATATTGTATTAGAGTTTAGAAACTATCTGCGATGCATATAAACGGTTTAGTGCATATTCAGCTCCATTGGACAAAAGGATTAGCGTTTTAAAAAAATTGGACACCAATCAAGAGGAATGTGTTTATGTCAAGAAGAAAATAAATGGACTTCACTGTAAAGATTGACTAATATTTATTGAATTGTAGTCTGTATATGAAAAAGCTTATTCTTGTCAAGTATGTAAAGGTAGGTACTTACAATACAATAGAATGCATACTTTAATCGTAGAAAAGCGTATCGTTAATTGTAAACTGGATTCATAGAGTTTTATATTTGTTACTTTTGTTACATATACAACTTTCTTAACGAGAACTTTATCAATTATACTGACCATCCAATAAATATATAGTAATTATTATCTAAGAAAATTTATACTTAATTTTGAACACCGACCATATGTGGGTTTTAGGCGACAATCAATTCGAATACCAATTATTTTAAAAATACATTTAATTTAAACATTACTTTCTTAATTTTATACATCACATGCATATTACTTTGGGTGTGACTATCTTACGACCAATAAGTAATAAATAATCTTTTAACCGTTGAAAATTATTCCAAACTATATTATTACGTATAATACAACGATCATAAACTGAAGGCTCGCCTTAAAGATCATGCACATGTCATAAACAATATATGTGTAACTCAGTCTCAGGGAGAATAAAATATTCAGTAACGATACAGTAATTAGCGTATTTTATTAAAATTCCGTGTGAACCTTCGACTCATTAATGCAATACTTTACAGCTATTAATTTTTTCCGGTTCTTTTTTGACACATTCAACGGTATCTGAAATGGGAGGAGTTCGTTGTTGTATTTTATAGGAGCGATCTGCTTAATTAAATCCAAAATTTGGGTCTCGTCATGTAAGGCTTACCAGAACTCTTGCAGTCAGCTTTATCGCTTTAATCTCAGGTAAACGAGTATTAAGACCATGAATCATTATACCTATAACAAACTCTATGCGCTTCAATGTCAAAACGACAAAGGTTCTCTCCCTTTTTTAATTCTTCATTGTTGGGATATTGTGCTGCCCAATAAAACGAACTAGATTCAATTTAAATATCCTTAACTTATTCTTATAATACTACGTTACTATTATAAACCCACACCAACTGTAGGATAATATAATATTCGTTTATAGATTCCACAATTAGTCAATTCTTCTCAAACATAAAAAATTTTTAGGATTATTCTCGTAACTGACGTAGTAATGATCTGAAGCCCCATATTCGCGCTATATTGTAATGGGACGCTTTTTGCTTATACATGATAACACTCAGAATCTAGGCTTTAAAAATCACTCCCGAAATGGGATTCAGAAAAAGCAATGCGACTTCATCATCAACAATGCAAACCATAAAAATTGCTTATAACTTTCTACATAAAAGGCTCCGTCAAAATCTAAGTTGGTCAACATTAATGTTTAATCGTTTTTATCACATCGCTATATTTGCTACTAGATGTAAATTTTCCAATGACAAATAATGCCATTGGAGAAAGTAATACTAAAGCAATGTATCATCTAAAGTTCCCTAAAATCAATATTGTTCCGAAGAGTTTTTACTACATACTTGTTACGTCATAAAATGCTTCAAGTATTAATATTGATTAATTCTTGAAATAGCTCACTATTTATTTCAATATACACAACTGTTGTTATTTATCTCAATAACATACGTACATACCTATTTTATATTACGCAAATCATTTAAGATAACTGCACCGCAGAATACTCAAGTGATGTTTCCACTCGACTATATTAAAATGATCTTTTGTGTCTTTTTCATTGCTCTCAAACAAAATAGAGTACAAATATTAAGTGATGACTTTTACTTCAAATACGTTATACTTATCAATCTTTATTAAATTGAAATCAACTGTCAATAAACATCCAAAGACACCCTATAATCCAAAGTTCATAAATTTCACTTGCTTTAGTTAAGTGAAACATTCAATGTGCTACTACATTAGAGAAACGGGTTCTGTAAATGAGTATGTGCAACAGCAATAACCATTAAATCACATGTTAGTTTTACCAAGTAAAATGTTCTCTATCTGATCTAAGTTTAGCAATTCATAGCGAAGAACACTGATGCTGTCGAATAGCATGCAAGATATGTCTTCCAGTAGAGCCTAATGAACGACTGTGGCTACAAATTATTTCAATCAAATGCAATTAATTAGAACTACGTTTTAAGTTTATCTCTTAAAGTATACAATGTGGCCAGCACAACGCTTTCATAAAATATATGCTCTGATATTTATTAGATGGTTGCGTAACCAAGTCAAATACATATTTCACAAAAGAGATATATTGATATTTTTTAATAATAATGTGTGTACATATGTTATTAAAAATTATTTTCATAAAAAAAACTTATTTCTAGATACAAAAATGTGTGACCTACATTTTAAGAAACCTAATAGGATTAATATTAAGAATATTATAATGGTATTGTCATCACGTCTTGACATTCACTAAAAACTGAGCTGTTAGGTGCAATTCATAAATTTTCAGCGTTTTTGAAATACAGTAGACACGCGCTAGTGTGAACCGAAAAAAAACACTGTTCACATTATTGATTTATTCACGTTAACGAAGGTAATCCCTAATATATAATAAATATTTGTAATTAACAAAACTAATGCATAAAACAATATACAACACTTATTAAAAAATAATAAATTAAAAAAGTTATAATTATTTTTTGCCGAAAAACTTTTAAATATTTGTTTGTTTTTGCCTATTCCTTATTTTTTGTATACCTGCTTCTACTCTTATCTTTTTTTAACTATAAGGTAGGTATAGTCAATGTCAGTCTCCTCTGCCCACTGAGCTACTAGATTCACTATCTAATGAAATTTTGTTTACTGGTTTAAGATCTTTCTCGACAAACTCATTACCATGGCATTCTTCAGTTGATTCCACTCTAATATATCAGCTTCTTCAAATGTACCTAGATTATAAGTAAACATTCGTAAATTAGGACAAATGTATACAATTGAAAGAAAGGGTGCCAATGTTGGCAGAATTTCAAGTGATTTGGACACTGGGTTCTCATTAACCCACTGGCGTTGTAGAATGGCGACTGGCACATTTTTAATCTTGTGTGTAGTTTCATTATTATAATTTCAAATACAACGTAATACCGTTGATTTGTAATACATACATTTGATTATCGTAACGATCGAAGAGAGCATTATAGAGCTTCTCCTATGGAAAACGTGTGTTATTATTTATTATTATTAAAATTAAACATATCGTGTAGGTATCTGTTAAGAGATAGTGGTCCCCTGGAGTAGCTTGCTTCAGGCGGACTGATATCGAATTAGAAAAACAGCATGCGGATATTTGAATTGGAAATCGACGACACGTCATCCTTTAAAATCTCGAGTAGCTACATAAATAGTTTTTTTTTCTGGCTACGCACAAAAGAATGCTTGCGTAGCATTTTCATATTCTAAATAATGAGATGAAGCTTTCTGTAAAAATAATATTTGGGGATAAGCTCCATACAAAAATGTTTATGGAATTATATATTATGTTAAACAAGAACAGTTGTTTTTGAATTTAAAACTCCAGATTATGCAATTATATAAGTGTATGTGTGCAGTACTATTCGCTTTTAATTTTAGAGAAAATTATAACTAATAGATATCGAATGTATCTATTCGGCTACTCTCAGGATTTATTTCGCATTATTGGGAAAGAAAAAGCAATTACATGTCACACATGATAAACATACTCGCCACTCTTCTGACACAATATACCTTTGTTTACCACAAACAATTTGAGTATTGTTTGCATAGTGTTTTATATGTTATTTAGAAATAGAACAGCTTTAATTTGGTATTTCCCTGATTTTAACACTTTGATCGGAAAGCTTGAAGGAAATCTTTCTGTAGACAAACTTTATTTATCTGCCTAAAATAGTACTTGCGGCGTCTTTGTAATATTTGTGGTAGATATAAATTGGAGACAAAAGATTCTATATTATTCACTTAATACATATTTGAACATATAGTTTCCAGGACGCAGAGTTTTACTATTGTTTCTTAAGATGTAGAAATTCAGGTGTTAAGATTCAACCTTTTAATTAATCAGCAGACGAAGAAAAATGCCGCGTCTTCCCCGACAAAAAGATATTTCGGCAGTAGATAAAGGAACATTAAACGGACTGCTGCAGAGAAATATAGCAATAGCCGCAATTGCCCATGAAGTTGGTTTATCAGTAAGTAATAGTCTTTTGTAGGTCCTAATGCAATAATATTAACAGTATTTCATTCACAAATATTGAACCGGTTTCATTTAAATTGATTAACCGGATGGTGAACCGGTGCCGCATAACATAGGATTTGGTCGGTAGGTCAGTAGATGAGAATATCTACTGACAAAAGATCTTACACTACACAAAAGTTTTTCCTTTACTGTTTACCTTAAGCCATGTGAAAAAGCAACAGTGTTACTATTAGACGCCAAAAATCACAATCAATAATCAAATTGTTTGTGGTAAACAAAGGTAGGTAACTGTGTCACAAGAGTGGAGAGGTTCTTTATCATGTGATGTGACATATAATTGCTTTTTATTTACCATTAATGCGAAATAAATCTTGAGAGTAGACAAATAGATACATTCATCTATTATTTATAATTTTCTCTAAAATTAAAAGCAAATAGTACAGACTGTACATAATATGTGCATTAAAAATACTAACTTAGTAGGTATTTTATTTATTTTTTTGTAATAACTAAAATCACGGAAGCAGTTAACTGCATTTTCAATTTAGGTTAATAAAAGAATGAGGTTGATACAAACCTGATTTTTTGGTTCATTAATTAACCTTTAATTAGTTCCACACCAGTACTACTTCTCAAACCCTATAATTATTAACAGTAATTTCTATTTTCTATCTACTAAGAATCCATGCACGTTACGGAATCCATCAGATAATCAGAATTTCATATAAATTCAAGAGAGGCATAATATTTAAATTTATACAAGATAAATGACTATAATTACTATAAGTTTTTTCCTAAAAATTAATTATTCCATTAGAAAGCTTCAAATTCAACCAAGGAATTTCATGTCGATTCATTAGGATGCAAATCTATAGAATCTTAGAGCGGAGGCTTGTTTAAGTACATGTCTGCTACATTGAAAATCTAACATATCCGTCTTTATAATCAAAAAATATGGCCAACTTTACCCACATTAGGAATGTCACCGTTATAAATTAATTAAAAGCATTAGCCGTCGGCGCAGCTGTTGTAGCCCTAGCTTCAAATGATATTACAACTAGGCCAATTTTGTATGCAATCTCTCTGGTGTATACGAGGCATACAAAATCTTCATTTATACAGAGTGTCCAAGTATATTGAAATGAACCGTTCATTACAATTCAATTAAATTTTGTGTTGTTGATAAAAACTGTTGGTTTATGTTTCAACAATTCAGATAAATTAGTTTTAATATACATACATAGCGCATCTTTAGTTTAGTCCCTTAGTTCACTATGATGGAAAATAGATTCCATTTTAATGAAGAAAGCATGAAATTGTTCGTTATAGATGGTGACAACAAAAATGTCAACCATTTAATGAAAAAATTCAAAAGTGAAACAATTGCGGCAATTATAGTTACACCTAAAAAGTTCACTTAACCCTCAAAACCGAAATTGTCGACCAATAGTTTAATTCTTAATTAATTAAGAGTTAATCCTTGAATAGTTTTACGAAAAAAGACTTTTTAATGATGTTCTTGATTCTTTTCTTTATTAATTGATTCGAAATTGATAGCCCCGAATATAATAGTAGGTATATTAGAAAAATCATATTTTTTATAATGTGGCTTGGCCTACTGCGTACCTGTAATAGGAACAATTTTGATAAGCTCTGTAACGGACGCTCTAAAAGTCTATACCTATTCACAAAATCAATAGCACCCACTCACTCTCAACATCCATAAATTAATAGAAATCATGATTTTGTTAGTATATGCACACTACGGCATCAGCAGCTACAGTCATAAAGCAAAGCTATCAAACATAAATCATTCGCAATTTATGTAGAACAGACAACGAAAACAACTGCGGCCCAAAAACGGTATAGCAATAAAAACAAAGCAATATACGTTTGTCATAATCGAAGGAAGGCGAACGGAGAAAGGAACGCAAACCTTAATCTGCTTCTTGAGATAAACACATTCTAGCAGAAACGATATATTTCAATAAAAACAGTAGTGTATATTTAATTTGAAAACATCTTTTTAAAACTTTCTTCTCGTACAGTGACTTACAGTTGAGACTCTATCGATATACAAAAGAGTCACATACATATGTATGTGTGTAAAAGCAATCTTTAACCACATATAAAAATGGGGAATAATACATGACTAATAGTGCCCCTAAACTAATATACTATTGACGATAAATTAAATTAATTTCTTTCTTCAAGCAAAATACTGGAATAATTCCTTATTACATACATATATGGACTTTCTACTTTTGTGTGGATTATTACCAGTATATTCCTCTAAATTGTTAATACGAAAACATTTTTGCTACGAATTGCATCTTCAATTCTTTTATTGGAGTTCTATTGAATTTACAGTTAACTACTAAGCAAGTATATATTATTCATCAAAATCTATTTAATGTTTTAGTTTATATAAATTTAAGAGGGACTTCCAGAAACCATACCGTATGAACTCGAACCCTTAGTGGTGATCTCTTCTTTCACCTTCACCATTTCACCTATCACTACAGGAAAATCTAATTAATGAATTTGCTGAACACATTTGTATTGACTTGTGTTTAGCAAAGAAAAAAAGGTTAGAATTACACAATTGTATACTGTACAATTAAAATAAAGTAGAGGTTGTTATCATATAACAAATCACTGATTTTGTCCATAACCTGCACCACACCGTTCTGTTACAATGTAGCTTAACTTACATATCATTTTCAATCATATGTATTAAAATATGTCATGTAGTAGCATTCTACTACGCTGTAAAATGCCTAAGTCATCTATTATATACAGGTTGTCCCGCATAGATTGCCTAATAATGCACTGACGTGTTCTTTGGTAAAAAAGAAATAAAAAAGTACTAATAAACATATATTCGTAAATGCATAGTTTCCGAGAAAACACTGATTTTGAACCACAAGTTATGTACTGACTTAAGTAAATCGTAAAATCCGAACATAAGTAGGCTTACTACTATGTTTATTAAATTCAATTTTTTGACGTATCTTAATTTGACAATGCGCATATATGGAGTGATGAAACTCCCCATGCAATAGTTGAAACACGCCATCAAAGGCGCTTTTCTCTTAACGTTTGCGCTGTAGTTATAGGGGATCAATTACTAAGACCCCGTTTTCTTCCAAACAGGCTAACAGGAGAGGCATACCTTCAATTCTTACGAAACGAATTGGAACAATCATTAGATATGATATGCCGTTACAAACTCGTCGAAATGCATATTTTGTGCGGGATGGCGTACCCGCACACTATTCCGTACAAGTACATAAGGAATTACTTAAACAAAACATTCGGCTGATTGGGCGTGATGGTCCGGTAGCATAGCCACTTCGTTCGCCAGATATAAATCCGCTTGATTTTTGCATATGGGGTTATCTAAACCAAATTGATAAAATATTCACGACCTAGATGAGTTTTGAACGAATACGAAGGTCTTTTGAGGAGAAGAATTCATGCATGTGTCCAAGAAAATGGTAGACACATTGAATATCTTTAGTAAAATTTATTGTAGTTTTTAATTTATTGTTTATTGTTTTTGTCGTGAACACATTTTTAGACAGTGTTTATCTGGGAAACTATCCTTTTGCGAATATGTACCTATATTTCTCATTCCACATAAACAAGATTCTATTTGATTTTATTTATATCCGTCCAAATGCAAAAATAGAAACAGAAATTTCAACGCATTACATGCAGGAGGAGGTTGCAAGACCACAAGTAAAGGATAATATTGCTGACAAAGCTGTTATGAATCTAGATCTCTAAGACCACACATATCATCAGATTCATCTATCCGATATGCCAAAATTATAGTAATAATAGCTATAATACCGAAGTGAAGAACAATACACTGATAGAAATTAACAGCAAATGGTTTACAACTCTTTTTACAATTACCGAAACCTTTCAATTATACATAGCATAATAATCCAAAACATATTTATTCAGACAATATACAATTCTGTTGTTTATAATAATATCAAGTATCTCAATCTAACATGCTCACTTCCTATTCTTAAATAAAACTTTTTTTCTAAATAACAATGAAAAATTTTACTTTTTTTGCTTATTTTGCACAAAAAACTATTGGTCATGAATCCTAAGTACCTACCTATTTCAAATAACACCACTAGAACCATAATCAACAATTATTTGAAAGTTTAAGATCACTGTACGATAGGTACACCGAATGTTGGCACCCAGACCGAAGTGACATTTTTTAAGAAATAAATTTGGCGTTGTTACGAAAATTATGCCCATAGCTTTCCTACGGATAATGAAATGTAGACTCATCATATTTATTATATATTTATAGTCGTTGTCGCCTACATTCACGGCGTTGTCATATGTTAACACCCTTATTAGGAATTCACGTGCAATAGATTTAAAAATAATAATTTTCTGGCTTTATTAAAATGACTTTCTTTGTACTATGTTTGTGGAAATGTTCATCGTTAGCCCAGATATAATACGTGGTATTTAAATTTGGCTGAAGTAGTATTAGGTATATTCACAGAAAACCGATTGTATGTATTTTCCCCCAATGTCCCACTCGGCCGTGGAAACCCTGTATTTACCACTACAGACCAGCATTTCCCTGCCAGAACATTTTTGCCTGTAGTGTGGTTGTCGACTTACCGCGGCCATCTGTCACCCTTCACCCACCAAAAGGTTTTTGCCTCTAACGTGGTTTACACGTCAAGTTACCGTAACCTAAGATGCTCAGATTTTGTATTTCGGAACATTGCGCCATTTATATAGTTTCCATTAATCAATTAGTATTGCGTTTTCCAATTATATAAGCAATCGCTCGCTAAGTAAACATCAAACTAAATAGACAGTAAAGTGACTAAGAGCGAAATATGTTGTTATTGCGGATCGCAAATGACATTTTGGAATCAGATTCAATCATAGTGTGATAAAATAACTAAAGTAACAGTTACACTAAGCAATAATGTGGGAAGATTAGGTGAGCTCTCGGTTACCAATGCCATTCTGCTGCCTGTATAGATCTGGGTTAATGTTCTGAAGCAGAGCAAATGTAGGAATGGTGCTGGTGATGTCAAGACCATCCCCTCTACACCTAGTAATTTTTACTGATATAGAAAGCCAAATACCAGCTCACCCTTGTAATTTGGCAAAATGAAAATACTTTATTAAAAGACATTAGGTAATGTTTTGCTTTTCATTATTGGCGTCTCTTATTTCAACAAAAGCCCAAAATAATGGTGTACTCAGAAAAGGAAAGAATTTCATAATTCTCATTCAAGTATTAAGTGTGCATCTTGTCTTTATTACAATTTCGTAAAATAGCAAAGTTTGAAAGTATCATAGTCTCGGTCACATTTTAAGCATCTTTGAAAATTATCCAATAAGTTAAATGTAAACGTAACAAATATGAATATAACCTTACCTTTACAGCCAATTGTCAAACTTTTTTCTAACCTCAAAATACATTCAAATAAATTTTGCCGGCATCTTCGATTACATCAATGGTGGTCTTGTTTACGTAGCAGCAATACATAAAATGTTTCTAGATTATGTCTTTATATAATAACTATATAGGAAATATATTTTATATAATCTGCACATAGCTCCTGTCTTTTGCCTTAACAGTTTATTTGTACATGAATCTTGTGCAAGACATATTCAGAGATATCAGTTAAGCATTAAGCACGCACATTTGAAGTCTCACGCACCGCATCGATTTTATCTTTACATTTCGATTTAGATTTCGTTTCGTAATTTAAAATTGAGAAATATACATCTAGCTTTCTAATAAAAACGTCTTGGTTATGGTTTGCTGCCGGTACACTACTCCATTTTTACTGGCTGCCACCCTTCAAAAATGTCCGAAAAAAAGCTAAAAACACTACCATTTGCCGACGGTTGGTTCCGCACTTGTATGTTTTCATAATATATAAACACGGTTATTGGTAGTTGAGTTGTTCAATGTGTTATATAGACTTGTGTCAGACTATTATATCGATTAGTAAAGCGCCGCGACGTTCGCGCCGGTCGCTAGGGTACAATGCCAAAAGAGACCGATGAGGGGCGCTGTTCGTCAGTGGGGATAGTACTTTCAGAAATTGGCCCAATGAATTGTACAAGACATTAAACTTTCTAAGTTATAAACCAATCTATACTGCTCTTAAAGTAGTTTTAGTAGTAATTATTTTTGCTCCTTCAACTAATAAACTCCAATAAATTTCAAGCTAATTTCTTAATACCTATCTAACATAAAATATTCTGATACGCTTACAATGTTGGAAAACATCATCAAATATGAATGAACTGCAGTGAAGCTAAATGTAAGTCATTTTGTAATGTTTGTCAACATTACATAAGTATATCCCAGAATAAATCTTGGCTTAAATATGGATTCAGTTCTATAGTATTTGGTTCTATCCATCCAAACGGCAGAAGTTGGTAAAAATAGGTATCTGTAATTTGCAGTAAACCTAGTGTTAAATACGGGGTACTGCATATAAATGTTACAAGAGAAATAAATTCGTATGACTCCGAGATATATAATTTTCTTATAGATTTTGAATTTGTTATGATTTATACATATATAGCGTGTTATAGTCAATCTTACCGACAAAACAACAAGGTTACTATGTCACAACATCGCACTTGAAAGCCAAAGATTCTTTTACAAATTAGTGTATATTTTGAACAAACTGACCTAGTCCTAACACAACCTATTCATTATAAACACATACCCGAAAACTGCTGCAGCATAATGATTATCATAGTGCTCTCCTAATGTAATCCACTTTATTTGACAGCTTTTACTTATATTGGTAAATATAAATTGGAAAATAAGTTTTTGTTAAAAAAACATTCGTACTGGAGTTTGATCTAAAAAAAATCTACCCTGTATAGCCTATTATTAAGTTATTTTTGAATCCATACATTTAGTTCCTTATTCATTTTACGCCTTATTTAGTATTAGTTCATTCGAAGTTTTTGGGGTTCTGGCCGAAATTAAAATTTCAAAATTCAGAATTACATTATAATCTATTGTGTTTCTCTCTCTTTAAAATATTTTTATGTTTGCTAGCGCTTCCGGTTGTACCGGAAATCGACATGATCTTTGTTATTTTAAGTTGAACAGCCTGTATATTTTTACATATTTGTAGTTACCTACTATTAAGCTTTATGAATACCTTTACTTTGTGCAATTTGATTTGGACACTTTGTAGTTATTCGATTTTGTCTACAAAATTTGTTATAACAGACATTAATTCAAAAAATCAGAGAACACTCGATTTTTCGAATATCAATGTAAGATCCTTAATATGGTTAAAAAAGAATTTTGGAATAGGTTTTGATGAGGAGACCGGCTGCCTACACTGTGTGGTTACTTTACTATGGAACACTAACTTCTCGAAATGTTGATGAACCATAACTTAATTTTTTCAAACGGCACTCCTGTATTTTATAACTTGATAATTTAACATCTTTTATATCCCATATCTCCTATACCTGGGACTGATAGTTTTGGAGATAATATGGTTTTATTGAAAAATGCACACATAATTCACTGCTACTTATCTAGTGTGCTATCGAAAAGAAGTATTCTCAAAGATTTATTGTAAAAGTCTAACGGCAAAGTCACACTTCGTCGTTTGATGCTTGTGGACGTCTTCCCTTGCAGGCATATCTGGTGTACTAAATACCGGTGAACCGGTTGAAGGAATTAGAAGCATGGTACTGGCAGTATTCGACAGACTCTCTTCTCAAGAACTACGAGAGTAACATTTAACAATGTTTTTTCGCACCTAACACTGCGTTTGAAGGCGAGCGGCCACCATTTCGAACAATTAATAAATAAATAAATTAAGATTTCTTCAAAATTTACCTTTTGTAATTAGAGGTAAATGTAAAGTTTTCGTTAACCATTCTGCAAGTTCTACTACGATTTTTCGCCCACTTTCCATTGTATAAAAAATAAGTTTATATGTAACTGCACTTAACGGATGAT
>SMLS01068838.1:0-12007 GCA_004785975.1 Popillia japonica
CTCAAAACGACCGGTATATGTATGTATGTACTACATATGTAAATATACTTGTACAGATCACAGGCTCAAATATATGTAATTTTCTCAAATTAAGTGTTATAAACATAAAAATAAAGTGCTAAAGGGATAACGATTGAAAATTCGACCATGATAAATTATCAGTTTCGATTATTTCACATCACAGTATCAAATTGTTGCATAACGTTAATGTGTTTCCTGCTAGCTATTTCAGAACTCAGTCTAGAGATATGAAGTTGTATGTATGTATATTCTATTTTTAAACGTATTGTTTTTCACACAATTACATTATCGACTTCGTGATTTGTTATAATCTTATGTAATCGTTATTATTTTTAGCATATTTCTTGGTATATGATGAGTGTTACTTATTATGTAATTTCCAAATATTTGGGAAACAACGATTTTCTATTAATTAATATTTCCATTACGAAGAAATTCTATTATACATAGCAAAATCACCGTCTTTATGTTCTATTGTTTATTAGTGTTGTAACTGTAGTAATTCTTGTAGGTATGTTAGCTAATAAGAGTATAATTACATATGACTTTATGTCTATCTAAGCGTTAATTAAATGATTTACGCACTATAATGATATATATGAAATATATTTACTACTTACAATTAGCTACATGAGGATGCAATCTAGTGTATTAGAGTAGGTAGGTAGGTATTTTATCAATTGAATATTTTCATCTTATCTGATTAAGTGTCCATTGTTAATATTTGTGCCGTTAAAAGGTTACGTACATACATACATATGTATATTGTTTACTCTATCAGTTGCTGGTGGAATTTACACGTTAACAAAAACCGTACATTACAGAAGAAATTTTTAAGCTTCAAATATGATCCAAACGTTCAAAGAATCTTATTGGCAGTACTTCCCTAGTACATTTTGTTTTATGATACCCATAAATAGCTATTAAACTACACGAAACTAAAAATTAGTGTTTAATTGAAAATTAAAAAAGAAATTTAGTTGTAATGCATCAAAAATTTCTAAATTTTGGGGCCCAAAATGCAGTTAACGTCGGTTCATTGCTTTGTTTATCCTAGACACTTTCACGCATAGGGAAGTAAAAATCAATAAGAAATTGTCAGATGATATAATAGTGAATAGTGTATTCAAGAGCAGTTGGTTGGTATATGCACGAAACCAAGATAAAGCGAAAACACAATATTAGAATTCAGAAAGAATAGGTCTACAAGCTTAGTGACCTACAGCGTTGTTGATTTTATCAGCTTTTATCAGTTATAGAGCTTTCTTTTGTGAAGTGTCTTTATGAATACTTGATTTTAGGTGTTTGTTATGATTTTTTTTCTTTTTATAAAGTTTGTGGTGGTCTTGATAAGAATCGATGTAGGGCCCACCATGAGGCGTAACGCAGGCAACAATGCGGCGATGAAAGTTGTGTACGCGCTCAAAGTTGTAAGTAAAATGCGATTTCGCAAATACTCCGCATTTTCAATACCGGGACGGCGAACACACACTCAACATACCTCCCAACAGAAAACGTTTGATGGATTTAGATCTGTCTGCATGTAATCGTTGTCGAAGTACAAGTGGTCGATGTAATTAATCGCAACCCGGCCGAAACATTTATGCATATTCTAACTTGCGAAGTGCCTTGCTGTATATCGTAGTGATTTTCGTATGCCTAATGGTGAATGTTGTGGCAATTCACAATACCATCTTTGGTGGTAAATGTAGATTCGTCAGTGAAGAGAATTACTGAAGCAAGATCTGGCTGTTTAACTTTCCTGTGCTCAAATTACTCACAACACGGCGAGGAAAATCCAGTTCCGTTAACCTTTGATCTTTAACCGTAGTTTGAGACACATTTATTTACTGTGGTATTTGTTGTACTTCTTCTGGTAAGAGCAGTCTGCGTGATCTCTTAACGCCACGACCTTGCTAACGTGGAATTACGGCACCTGTATCCCGAAACCGATATACAGCTCCCATAATCGTCACCGTTGAGGGATGAAGTCGCGCAAAGTATTTGCTGCAAAGCTATTCTGCTCTGTTTCTCCATAAATTAAAACCATGTTGGTATATACGACATTCGTATACTCTACTATTTTAACAGTTGGTGATAATAACAATAATTTTCTCATTACCCCCTGTGCATGGAACTACAAAATTTTGTATTTAGGAGTGACTCGCAGGTATCTTTCACCCCCTTTATTATTTTGATTTATTTAAAATTAATGTTGTATATGATCAGTGTGCTATGTTAACAAAAAAATTGAGTATATGAAAGTATAAGTATAGTAGGGCGAATTCAAAATGTTAGTAGTATTCCATTAATTTAATATCATAAATAAATAAATCATATCATAAATCATTCCATATAATCATGAGGGATTATTTAGACTTTCTTGTAAAACATGTTTAAGTATTTTAAATTCTTTAGATGCTCAAGAATAACTATAACAAAGCCTGTTTACACAATAGGAGTAAAATATTTAATTTCGATATGGGAGATTCTTAGATTCTTAGAGGGTCATTAGGGAACACCAGAGACTAGCCATCCAGCTAGATTTAAAAGTAGCTTAAATACTTATCTCAGGCTGAATAATGGTATTGTATCCTTAACGTAAAATGTTATTTATTTGTATAAAATATGAGCTTAAAATAGTTTTAGCAACTACAACATGATTACAAATATAATTTAAAATAGAAGTAAAATATATTTTTTATTATCTTCTCAGATTTTAGTATTGGCCTTGTATATGCAAAGAAGTTGATTGACCTATACAAAGTAGTTTCTGTAAAGTAGTTTTATATAATAGAAAGTAGAGGAGTGCACTATTTATTATTACCTTCCCTTCTATGCTTATTACATTACTATACATTACCATACATTATTATAGGTACATTAATTTGGATCCTTGTGTTGCCTTAGTATGAAAGTACCTAATTCTATTACGCTCGAACGCAAACCACGGAAAATGGAATATAAAATAGCTGTCTCTGACGTGTTCAACATGGATTCCAGTACCATCATACATTCCCTGACTTTATGAACGCTTCGTGAATATTTGAAATTATAAATATTTTAAGTGCTTGTATGTGTGGTCTCCAACGTTTTCATTAATATAGATTAACTAATTTAAATGAACACACAGGATCCTAGTTAACTAACTTAATTTAGTATGTCTATTTTTGTTACTGGTAAATTAACTTATGGTAATGTTGTGCAATGTTAGAGTTGTTTTCATAGAGAGTATCAAATAAATTTTCATTTATCCAAATAGCGGAATTTTGAACAGATAATACAAATATGCGAATTGGAATTACATACTTGTATTGTGTCGTTTAAAAACGTACCAACATAAATGCATATCTGCTCAAATATAGGCATGTGTATGAATTATTTTTTAGATTGGTTGCTACCTATACATATACTTGCATATCTATCTACCTAATTGTAACAATTACTACACATGCATGGCGTAGTTTGTACACGAAGCGCAGGCATATACATCTATAGATAGTACAAACTGGTTTCGTTTCATATATTTGTACTACGTATGTATGTATGTACTTACATCGTGACATCATCCATTGCATATATTTAAATTTATTTAGCAGTGAACACTAAATACTAACACAACATCGTACGTGTTGATATGTAGTGAAACAGTAACGAAATTCTTTGAATAAAGTTTATAAATGCTTGGGTTAAGAAAGGCCAAATATAAAAAGGCTGAATTGATGATTAATTAGTCGTTGTTTACATAAAAATTGATTTAACGACGTGTATTCAGTATATGAAAGAAAAAGAACACGGCAATTTTTCGTGTTTGGAGTAATTCTGTAGAACATTATGAAAGTTGAGACCATCAATGTGGATAATCACCATATCTCTAGCTGAAATTACGCATTATATTAGTTCCTGTATCAACACAAGAACAAGTTGATGTTTTGTACACTGATTTTCCCAAGGCCTTCGACACCATAGACCATACTATATTACTTTCCAAACTTGATTCCCTGGGATTTTCTTCTACGACTATAAACCTTCCTATTTAGATAATGGCACCAGTTACGTTTGCTATAACGGCTTCTATTCTAGAACATTCATAGTTTCATCAGGGGTTCCTCAGCGATCACATTTAGGCCCACTTCTTTTTAACATTTATATCAACGATCTTTTATCCAGTCTTAGTTCCCGTGTTCTCACCTATGCGGACGATTTAAAAATTTATTCGAAGATATCTACCATCTGCGGTTGTGAAGCTTTGCAAAGAGATCTTGATATTATTAATAATTGGTGTTTTCAAAATAAGATTATGCTAAGCGTAAGCAAGTGTGCCGTTGTTACTTATACCATGAAAACCAAGCCGTTATTATTTCTCTATTCTGTGGGACAATTCTCTATACCGAGACTGACCAAAATGGGAGATCTGGGTGTTCTGTTTGACCAACGACTTCAGTTCACAGACCACATTTCTGCAATGTGTTCTTCTGCATCACGCTCGCTTAGTTTTGTTATCAGGTCTTGCCGCTCGTTCTCAAACTTAAGTTCCCTAAACATGTTATTTTCCACCCTGGTGCGTCCAAAGCTTGAATTTGCTTCTATAATCTGGTACCCATGTTTCCTCTTTCAAAACCTGCTACTGGAAAGAGTCCAGAGCAGGTTTCTAAAGTATCTTTCGTTCAAAGCTCTACGAGGCTGTGACTACGGAGAATTACTAGACCAACACAATTTTACGTCACTAACGGACCGCAGAGAACTAAATAGTGCCAACTTTTTATTAAAATTCATACGCAACGAAATCGATGCCCCGCATTTGCTTTCCAATATAAATATTCTTGTTCCCAAATATGGTACTCGTTCGTCTGACACCTTCGCCGTTGCCCCAGCAAGAACTAATGTATTCTCCAGGGCGCCTCTTACCCATATGGCGAGGAATGCAAACAAACTTTTTCCTGATCCGTTCCATTTACCTGTTTCCACATTACCCCATTAAGCTTGTTTATACTGTCTTTAGTATAGTATTTAGTATACCGACATATGTATATGTACATATATTTAGAGCATTGCATTATATTACTAGTTCAAATATTGTCCTTTTAGTGGATATATGTCTGTTGGGCAATAAAGACATTATTATTATTATTATATTTTTGCATGTAGGTACTAGTTTTCATTTCACTATTAGAGAATTTTTGGCATATTTATAAGTAGTAATGCGCATTGTTAAACGTACCATATGTTGAAAGTTTTATGCGTTGATATGAATATTTACCTCTAGAGATTTAAGGTTAGTGATTTAAATTTATTTCTATCAATTAGCCAACTTATTTACACTCATTTTTTAACGTTTCTCTACAACTATTTTGCCAAATATTGCAATAAATACTATAATGTAACTAAATATAATCTAAAAATAGACAAAAGATGCTGAAAGGGATATAATTGTGTATATGGTGAATACAGATGGACCTGGATATGAAATAATTAAAATAGCATTACACTAACAAGGGAAACTCCAGGGTTGTTCGAGACAGATCTTGATGGGTCTCAACTACATATATTATAGAGGGACCTCCCCTAGGTATCCTAACGCGCCCTAGATTTTGAGGAAAATCAGCGTTGTTTGGCGCGTTCTTTATATACCGTTAATAACTGGATATACGCTACGACCCTGCTGACTTGCGTTCGATTCCTGCAAGTAAGTTTTTTTTCAATGCTGTTGTGCACAATAGTAACAATAATATTTAATGCAGATTATTCATGAAGTATATTTTTGGCCTTCGTGCCAATAATTAAATACGCATGGCTTGCGTCAAAATTATTAGTACAGGAAAGATCACCCTCCTCGTGATATTTATGCGACGGTAGGCTTGCAAAACTTTGTCGTTTATAAAATGCGCCTGATGCGGAATTGACTTATTTCATTATACTATTCGCGATTGTGAAATTCAAAATACACGTCATACCGCAGAATTGCTTCGAATTTATTTATTAATAAAATTATCACGCCGAAAAATATCATTTATGAATAATTTGCATGAAATATAATTGTTAATATTGTGCACAATAAGATTGAAAAAATCACCACTGGCAGGAATCGAACACGAGCCAGCAGGGTCGTAGGCGTATGTACATACATACATACATCCAGTCCACTGCGCTACGTGTACTTGTACGGATATAAACATTAACTGTATATAAAGAACGCAATGTTGATTTTTTTTAGAAACTAGGGCGCGTTAGGATAAAAGCTCGTACCTGAGTACTCAGGGGCGGCTCCTCTATAACATAGTTGAGACTCATCAAGATCCATGTCGGACAATCTGGTGTTCCCCTTGTAAGTATATTTTTCATATTTTTGATTAACAATTGTCTTTAAAAATTATGAACAATCTCGAAAAATACGTAGGCTTTGTAACAGAAGCCATGAGTCAATAAAATTCGAGCACGAAACGTACAATTAATACATTGCTAAATTAGTACAAATGCTTGATTGGCTTTTAGTTAATCGTTTCTCCTAATTGATTTATCCTTTTAATTTAATCTACTTTTTGTGTTTATCTTTGGAATGTTTAGATAAAACGGTTTTCAGATTTATACTATATCATACTCTGCGTTGATGATACATACATGTTTCTTTGAATGTGGTTTAGATTCACTCAAATTTGATCAAATCGTGAAAGGTGATTAACTAATAATTACAACGTATAGGTGATGGTGGTGAGTGGGGTAACACAAAAGGATTGATACGTGCACAATCGATCCCAAAACTTTACTGCTAAAGCTTGAATTTTCAGCAATACAGTTTGAACCTGTATTCTGCTATATTTTCCAATTTTCCCATTGCGTGCATTTTCTTGGTTTTATATTAAATTAGGCGCCAAATGTTTATTTGCTGTTTCTCCGAAGAAAAAAAAACAGCTATATAACACGTGATATATATTCCCGATTGCTTTTAATAGCTTCTTTTTGTTGATTTCGTAACCATTCGAATATAATATCCTATTATAATAAACCATTACAGGATGTACTACATGAGCAAAAATTATTTAGATAAGGGACTACTACGATTAATAAAATTGGTATGTTGAATTGGTAGATACTATAGTATTAACGCTGTATGCTAGTAGTAGTATAAAGCGTTAATACTATAGTAGTTACCAGTTCTCCGTTACTGTCTTCCAAATGAATTGGTAGGTTTAATTTTTTGTGAATGTTAATTAAATATCGGTTTCGATTAGAAGTTTTATTTCACAGAAATTAAATGTCAGTTTCGATTTAAAACTTTTCTTAACATTTCCACAATTACATTTATCCTTGCATCTTTCTCAAGGAAAATTTTCAAAAGGGGGAGTGGAGATACAGTATTGTAGCTTGCCTGATGGTTGAATTTCGTCAAAAGTTTTCTAATTTTGTGTTCCTGGAAGGTTTTCCAATGTGGTTTTATGGTATCTCGCAGACGATTGATACGCATAGTCTTAGAAGGAACCATCAACGAGAAAACATCTTAGAACCCAGCATAAATCAACTTCACGAAAACGAGCTGCAACAGGGATATTTCCAAGATAACGTCACTTCTCTCACGATTCCACAATCTATTTATTTACGACAATTTTTTGACGATTGTATGATCAGCTTTTCCACATTTGAAGAGCATCATTTTTAAAATACCAGTTCACACACTTCCTGAGTTGCACACCCGAATAAGTGAAGAATGTGCCAATATTACGCCCTAAATGCTCCACGTTTCACCACTTAAATAGGCGTGTAAAATTGTGTTTTTCATGAAAATAGTGGTCAATAAATTTATAAATCATAAATAAATCCATAGTTAGAAAATATTGCATTTGAAATAACTAACAATATGCTCGATGACATAAGTATTATTACGATTTATTTGAACCGATTAATTTACATATAACCAATGTAATTTTAACTATTGACAACGAATTAAAGATACGGAATAGGTCCAGAATTCCACAGAAACATTTTAATTAAATAATTTTTGCTCTAATGGCATATACTCTATTTCAAGAAGAAATATCTACAGTTAATATCTATACTTGATAGGATATTGATAATGGTAACACTCTCTGTTAAATAAATTGTTTATTTGTTGAAAATAACTCCAATACAGCAAGCTATGTTGTCTTTCTGTTTATATATCTTATGTTGACGTTTGTTAAAAAAATAGAGTTTAATAAATGTTCATCGAAGAACATGGTTTTTCTTGGGCACACACAATTATATATTTCGTAACATTTTCTTTGGGTATCTTTAGAGAATTACTATGATGTGGGCCACCTAAAGCAATAGAACACCTGATACATTACTTAGAATGAGGATCTCACAATAGACAAGGCATATGTGAGAGATACATAACGATGAAACTGTAAAGCTGGTTTTACACTTGTCAATTTCTTGATCAATTTTTAGATCTTAAAATTGATCAATTTCTAGTTCTGGAAATAGAACTTACTGTCGTATTACACTTATCAATAAATTTGAAGATATTTTTAAGATCTTTTTATTGGTGAATTTTAAGTTCTTAAATAAGAACTTACTATTGCATTACACCTAACAATAAATTGAACTAAGAATAGCAACTGTGAAGGGAGTTTCGAATCTTTTTAATGTTAACAGTTGTAATGTCCTATGTTAAAAGGTTATGTGATGTGAGTGAAGATCACATGAAGACCTTTAAGGTGTACACGTTTATCGCAGCTGATAATTCGTGGTAATTACGATAATTCAGAGAGTACCTAGTTATTATATTTCTAGTCTAAGCGATACATATAGTATGAGGATCTGCTGGAAAATCGTTCTCTACTAAATTTAAGTTTCCCTTTTTCGCAATCAACCATGGTCTAACCCACCACCTCCTTGTTACGCTTGCTTTTTCTAAATCTATCATTTTTAGTAACATTAGGGAGAATACAGCTTTTCTTAAATTTGTTAATCTGACTGGATTACTTGGCAATGGTGTGGCAATGAGTTCCCATAAGAGGCACTGCATACGGAGGTTGAGACGAACTATAGTGTTAATTATAAATCTACACTGTATGTAAAGGTGTGTCAGAAATTTGTTGGTATGATATGCACTCTCGTAGAATATACTATTAGAAGAATACTTAATATTTAAAAGATAAAATAAAACAAATTAACAAATTTTTAATGAGGCGTCCCAAAGTGAGTGATACATATCTGAAATTGATAACAAAGTGTAGCATAATCATATAATAAAAATGATTAGGATACTAATTTCGAGTAAAATGCAATTCATGTCAATATCTAGAATTGAAAAGATTTATGTTTATTGTAGACTATTACTTCATTATAAATTCAATTATCCAATGCGGGTTCTTTTGTACTGATGCTACTGTCATAATTTTTGTACTTACCTATTAATCGTCATACATTTGGATTGTCTACTAATCATATTACATTAAATTGATATTAAATTATATAAGTATACTACATGCGCAACCACCTGCATCCGTTTATAGTAACGGTTCATTGCCACAGCAGACAAATTTCAGACATAAATCACATTAGTTTTGTGGAATTGATATAAATAACAGACATGCAAAATTGTATTTTTCAACAGCTGGTTATAAAAAGCATTTCGGGAAAGTAGTACAAGTAAAAGTATCTTTAGGATTAACATTTTCCAACAAAATATTGGACACATTTTTGGATACGTAATTTTGATCTCTTGTTTAGTTCAAAGGAAGGTATGAAACAATACATATTCTAATATACATATATAATATTTTTTTCGCCAAATAATAGTATAGTAGGAAGGAAGTATGAATTGAAAAATGACGAAGTTCATCGTGATACTTAAGTTAAGTTATGTGAGAAATAGTACAATAATATTGGATAGAATTTATTGTACCTGATGTAGGGATAATCTGGATAATCATGTCTGCGTTACAGAGTGGGAATATAAAACGATGACTTTACAAAATAAAGTCTATTTAGTGTCAAAACAATTGCTCCTAATAAAAACGTGTCCAAACTTATTCTTGTATAGCTTTTTATGTACGAAGGTACCTATATCACAAAATAACGACACTAGTGCAATAGTATAAAAATGAACTATCCGTCGACTACTGACCACTCTGTTCAACGCACTTATCCTCTCGCTTTGTCCACTTTTGATAAACTTCTAAGAAACCATTTTTTGCTAGTCTGTTTAGTATACCCATCACATGATTATTGAGCTCTAAATCCGACTCAAATCTTTGATCTCTCAAGGTTAATCAGGAGCGTCACCTTACCAGCGCTTTTAACAGCTTTGGCTTTTTCCCCTTGGGTTGCCGTTTTGCTTCCATTGCATACTTTGAGACTTGAATTCATAATCGTAATTATAAAACCAACTTTCGTCAAATCTAACCACATTATTTAAAAACTGTGTTGCTGTGGATTACGTTGCAATTGTCTTTTCTACTGGCTGGATTTTTTCGATGGGTACGCACTGACAATTCAATAATTAATTTATAATAAACGTGAAAAGTTAAATCAAAGCCAGCTTTTTTACATAAAAAAATTCTACCTCTGGAGAAGTTAACTGACTGAAGTAACTACAAGCACTAACAATAAGTGTTTAAAGTTATCGCATTACTATCTCATTGTTTATTATAGAACAGTTTATGGAGTAATTCATGACAAGTAACAGATTGCGAAATACATAAATTCAAAATACCTTTTGTAATAAATGTACAACATTAGGTTTTCGAGAAGTACATACAACATCGGAATACTAAAGCGGCCCCTAGACGATCAATATTTTCGTCAATATATTGCACAATAATTGAAATTGTACAATAATATTGACCGTTTGTAGATCATATTGAAAGTTGGTGCAATATATTGAGTCAATCAAAAACAGTTTGATATTTATTGTGCAACTTAGAAAATATTGTTTCGCCTGTAGATATTGTGCAATATCGGTTTAGTTTGAATGCTGCAGTCGTACAGTGCACATCAATCTATGTATTATTTGAGATGGCTACAAACAAAGAAAAGGCCAATAAAGAGTTTCAGTTTTAGTTCCCTTAACAAATTTTCATGAGTGTATTCGTCTCGTTTTTTAAACCAATCCTTCATCCATCTACGTTTCTTTTTCTCCTTTTGTTTCAAACTTAAAATTAAAGCAATGGCTACACAACTTGTTTTAGATTTATTCCACATGTTGACGGCAAAAGTGTCTGTCGTAAACTAACTTATTGGGCAATAATATTGCATCGTGTGGGTCCTCCGAGGAAATATATTGTGCAATACATTGTGCAATATATTGACGAAAATATTGATCGTCTAGGGGCCGCTTTATTGAAACACCGCTTGAAAAAAGAAAATATTACAGGAAACACTGTTTTTAAGTGCAACAATCGACTTTTTAACTCAGCATTAGCATGTAGGTTTGAGTGCTATACTAAAGAAAGACGATAATATACATCTGCATGTATGTAAGTATATAACATAAGCATGTAACTCTGTGGTTACAGAAGTGTATGCATTTATGTATTTCTGTCGTGTCACATGGTCACCAGATCTCGATCTTAATTACGTAGAAGGAACGTTTGGAAGAAGTGTTTCATAACGTTTATAAGCTCTTTCACAATTGTGTTTCGGTGTATTTGCGGCTGGTATTCATTACCGGTTTTTGTTTACATACTTCAAAGAAATGGAATTTGAGAATTGCGGAATTGCGTCTACGGTAATTTAAAAACTGCGTCTTCCAGTTTTGCAATTGCAATAGTAACGATGGCATATATCGTCTTTAAGAACACCATTCTTACATTTCGTTTTAAAAAAGCTACCTATATATTCACGTTTTCTTTACGTCGTGGATAGAAGGTAATAAATACTGTAGTGAATTATATTAAATAAGTCTTTTTTAAATTAAATGGGAATTTTTCCCTGGAAATTAGGGATTTAGTAAATAAAAGCTTCACTTTAAAGTGAATTTTATTGTTTTCAATTAGACTACTGC